>CM054808.1:9885053-10047341 GCA_028984105.1 Lavandula angustifolia | reverse complement strand
AAAAGTTTGAAACCGCCATTTCTACTATGCAAATATTTTGAACCCTAGATTTTCTGAGATAATTCCTACCTCTTTACAAAAACTCATCTTTCAAAACCTCTCAGAAAAATCCTTGGTAAATTTTAATGATAATTCAGTATCGTATACGCTTATTTTTTTATGTACTTTATTGGGTACTGATCTACTGTGTTTGCAGATTATAGAATATGACAGTAACTACTGTGGTCGCTCCTGCCGATATGCAAGAGATCCTAGAAAAGGATCGGGTATGGTGCGAACCCATGATGGAGTTCGACGCATGTGACCTCGATTACATGATAGAGATCTTCTACGCCCTTCGAGAAACTGGGCTTGAATGTTTCTTAACGAGGAAACCATCGTTCTTCCTTCCGCGCCAGATAGCTGAGCTCTATCTGAACTCAGAATCAGTAGAGGGAGACATCCGATGTCGTTATGTCGTTCATTCAGTAGGCGACCCCTCTCGTACCTCTATTGAAATCAAGCAGATGTCTATTAGAGAAGCACTCCAGAGAAGCTTCAACCTTCCTAACGAAGGATTCACTACCGTGGCTTACAAAGATATTTGATGGATGAGTATCTGACAGAGTTCTATGGGAAGCCGACTATTTTCAGAGCCGCATTTCCGAAGAATGCAATGCTTCCCCAATACAGAGCATTGGCCTACATTGTGACTCAGATGCTAACAAGCCAGGCCGGGTCCTTCGATCAAGTGTCCAGGCCAAAGATCCAGCTTATGATGGCCATACACGACAGAGCAAAAATTAACTGGACTGAATTCTTCCTCAAAGAATTCATGACGTAATCAGCCAAGTTCGATAAGACAGCCAAACGTCTGAGCGTCAAAGGAAAACTATTGTATGGTCTGAAGCTATCCGTGATGATAGAAGACTTCTGCGGATCGGACAACATTACCTTTGCTGATAAGTAGTACTTCAACCAGAAGAAGGTCCGGTTCTAGAACAGGGCAGCGGCCCTTCAGCAGATAGGATCAGGGCCCGTTGATCCTAAGTCCGGAACTTAGAAGACCTCTACACCCACCAAGAAGAGGTCCCCTCCCAAGTCTACTCCTAAAACTCCGACCAAGAGGCTGAAGAAAGTCAGTGAGGTCGTGCCGGAGGCAGAGCCTGAGGCAGTAGTTGCTGAGCCTCCTCTGCAATTAAGGGATGAGTCTGAGTCATCCGAGAAGACACCATCAGTGGAGAAGGCAGTCTCCACTGAGCGTGATCAAACAGTGGACCAAGTGGTCCAAGCTGAATCCGTACAAACACTCGACAGCCCCTTGGACGTTCCACCACTCAACAACATACCATCTGCTGAGAAGCAGCCGTTTCCAATAGATGTAGAAGACTCGGAGACAGCTTCTGAGTCAGAATCGATCGGGATTGAGGCCTCAGTTCTCAAATCACGAGCCTCCCGAGAGATTGCTGAACGGATCCCAGAGATGCCGGCCACAGTGATTTGGTCACATTAGCAAGGCAGGCTAGGCTCCACATGCTGATCCGGTTCCAAGAGTGGCACAATCTGAAGCGCCTCATCATTCACCACTCCTGCGAACAGCTCCATGAGGAGGAGCTGACCATCCGACCTTGGCACCCTTGAAGATCTGAGGGCTGCGATGCTCGCCATGCTGAACGACAGACAACCCGTCTCAGCATCAGCACACTCAGATGGGTCTGACCCCGATGGTCAGGACCCACCCCGTGATTCAGGCCCTGAGAAGCCTGATGAGGGATCTCAACTGGACAAGGATGCTCCAACATCCACTGCTGAACCGCCGCTCAGCATCCTTGGTCCAGGTCAGTCGGCAGCTGGTACTTCGAAGGCAGATGAACCATCTCAGCTGCTACTTGAGTCTGCCTTCGAAGTAGCGCCCAGCTCGAGAAGCCCACGATCAAAGTCAGTGGCCAAGGCACTGAGGAATCAAGGTACTCAGAACCGACTACTAGCCCGCACCGTCCACAAGACGTGGAGGCAAACCATTGAGGCTCAAAGTGCTGAAATCAAGGGACTCCGAACATCTATTCAGACATCCCCTGTCCCTGATTTCTCCAACATTCTGAACAACGCACTTGCCGCACAGAGAGCCGACTTTGATGAGCAACTGAAGACGATTCAGGCTGGTCAAGCTCAACTTCTAGAAGATTATAAGGCCGCTCAAAAAGTATATACTGAATCTGTCTCCTCCATCTCTCAAGTCGCAGACATCAGGCTTCAATCAATTCGAAGGCGATCGAAGAGAGCGTGGAAAAACAGTTGAAAGAGTTCCAGACACCAACAAACGCCTCCAACAAGAAATACAGTGATCAACTTACTGAGGAGAGGAATGAGCTACACGAGAAACTGACTAAGCTGCAAAATGCCTTAGATGATCTGGCAACAACTTACAAGAGTCAAGAAGGTATCAATTCCCACCCCAAGCCGATTTGCTAATGCCAAAAAGGGGGAAGGAAGGGAACGAAAAGGGAAGATACCTGAGGGTAAAGACCTGGTACTGAAGGTACCAAAAGGAGTAAGGTCAGTGGCAGGGGCAACTCAGACTCAGATAACTGCCCCCACTGGACCCTCTACTCAGACTGGCGAGGCCCAAGGTGTCTCAGCAGCAGGCGATGTAGTGTCTGTTGAGACCGGCCCAAGCGGCTCAGGACCCAAGGAAGTGGCTACTCAGGCAACCCAAACACCTTTTGATATAATCAAGGAGGTTGCTGAGTATGCCGACGAGGAGTCTGAAGAGGAAGAGGTTCCTCTACCTCCTCCAGTTGCCGGGAAAGGCAAGAAAGTTCTGACGTTTCCTACCCCTCCCTCTAAGAAGAAAGGACCCAAGAGGTATGTTACTCCGGAGGAGTAAGCTCAGATCGCTGCTGATGAGAAGTTAGCGAGAGAAATTGCTAAAGCTGAGGCTGCAAATAAACCTAAGAAGAAGCCAGCAAAAGGCAAGACAAAGGCTCCAACAGGAGGAAAGAAAACTGGACCTAGGCTGCCTCCCAGAACTCTAAAACTCAGTGATGAAGCAGATAAGGAGAAGGAGAAGGAGCAGCAACAACAGCAGACTACTGATCAGCAGGGTACTTCGAAAGAAAAATCTACAACACCTGTTGATTCAGAAGAAGAGCCTCACAAACCCTCCAATGTCCCTTCTAAGGAACAGGATCTTGAGATGCAGGAAATATGGGCTCAGATGGAGAGGTACTTGTATAGAGGAGAAGAAGTAAGACAGATAGAAGCAGCTCGAGAAAGGCTCAGAATAGCAGAAGCTCTAAGGCTGAAAGCTGAAAAAGAAGCGAGTCAGAGGATTCCTGAGAAAGCTGACATTCCATACAGATATAGAAGGTTCAGGAAGCCTACTGATCTCAAAATTCACAGATGGCCGAGAGTTGATGAATGGATGTCTTAGGAGATAACTCAAAGGTGGGAGACACTGAAGGCTGGGTTTATTAAGAGGAATTATTTCTGGAGGTACTGGGCTGAAAAGCATAAGTCTGTCGCCTTTGGTGAATGGCTCATGAGGGCAGACATAGAGATATTTGCCAGAGTTCAGAAAGCCATAAAAGACAAGGTAGATGTCAGAGTACCAGCTCCAAGAATTATGCCGCCCTTACTGAAGCTAGATGTCTCCGTTCACTATGGAGTCATTGAGAAGGAAGTCAAGGATACTGCTGAAGCCAAGTTCCTAGATGAAGATGATCCAGCTGACTTCGCTGAGATACTGAAGCTGAGGAAGATCACCTACCGGATGTATGGACTGCCTCTTCCTGAATCCCAGTCAAAGGACTTCAAAGACAGGATTAAGCGGTTCAGATGATTTTTTAGCTTCTGTGTTTCTTTGTATCTTCTTTTCTTCTTAGTATAGCAGATGATGTATATGTACTGAACTTTTCAAATCTATAAAACATCTCTGTTATTGGCCCTGACAATTCCTTATTGTCTAAATGGTCTTGTTTGTTTTTATGCTTAACACTCAGGATCACTGAAGTGATTACTGACTCACACACTCACTGTTCTTATATATTTTGTCAGTTTTTGCTTAGCTAGATTCTGATAGATTGCATAATTGGGGGAATATGTTGTTAGACAGGGAGAAATTGCTGATTAGTTTCTGTATAGGTTCTGATATTTCTGCCCTGATTCCCTCAGTAGTCTAGGACTTGAAGAACAACTCCACTGATTCTACTTGTAATATTTGTAAGGAGCTCTGTTTCTGATAAGTCATAGTGTTAGGTTTTGGCATCATCAAATAGGGGGGAAATGTTGGGAGATGATTCAGTCTTCTCACAATCAGTTGAGAAATAACTCAGTAGCCCTGTGCTCTGAATACTTACTGAAGATTTGAAGATCCCAAAACCCTATCTTGACTGATGAACCATTGGGTTGTAACCTGTTTTGTTCTGTCTCTGAGGTTCAGACTCTGTAGACACTCTGCATCTGGTTCAGGCGCTCAGTAGAATACCTGCCTTAGTACCAGAGGTAGAAGACTCAGTGATACTGGACTCAGCAGGAGCAAGATATCGAAAGGAGTCGGTAGAACCGAAATCGGCGGGGTAGTTCACCGAACTCGTAGTTGATCTTCGATAGAGCCAACTCAGCAGGAGCATGCTACTGAATAAGAGATCAGACTCAGCAACGGCTGGACAGTCTTCTGACTGTCAGGATTCTCTAAAGTCAAATCAGCAGAGTCAATATGAGGAAGAGAGAAGTCAGCTTCAGATCTCCTTCAAGTATGTTCTGTCTCACCTACTTTCCTGTACCTCGACCAATGACGAGCAGCCACCTGTCCTACATCTGTTAAAGCTGCAAGTCAACAATTTTCCAGAAATGGAGGGAAAGGACACTGCAACCATACTTTGAAAGAGCCGTTAGCTACCCAAAAGAGAGAGATAAAGGATCGTCGTCTCCAACGGATCTATCCTAATCTCTGCTCTATAAATAGAGGGATAAAATCAAATTGAAGCATACGAGAAAACGAGTGAACCAACGAACACACAAACGAACTCAGAGCATTCAAAGAGCAACTCATAAATGCCTTAAGTCTTCCGCAAGAATTTAGAAGAGACAATCTCCGGCGAAAGACTACCTATCTACTCATAAGGAACCAAGCTGAATCAGAATTATACAGCTTCTAGTATCCAAGCGACTGAACACGAACCCAAAGTTTATACTTATCCGTTCGTCGCTCTAGAAGCCACTTTCTAGTTCCCTATCCCTTTAATCTAAGCTAAGTTGTTCATATCTATAGTTTAGATGAAGGAGTTCATAGTCGAACTGATCCTTATTGTAAAGGACTCCTTCACTGTTGGAGAGTTTTTCAAACACTTAGTTTGATACCCTGTAAACTGAGACTTGCTCAATATAAATCTCAAGACCAGTGTTTGTCCAGTGTACAAACCGACTGAGACTATCTCAGCATAATACATAGCCTCCTGATCTTTCGGGACAGTGGACGTAGGATTGTTGGATCCGAACCACTTTAAAAATCGTCTGTGTTCTGTGTTCATTATTTACTGTTGCATTGATTTACTGTGCATATTGAAAATATCTTTAAAATCATTCAACTGAGTTTCAGCAAGCTTAATCGACCGCACTCATATACTGAAACTGTTTTGCTAAAAACGTTTTCCTAACTCAACTGAATTTGGGCCTACACATTTCCGCACTACTGAACTCTATCTGAACGGTACTGAATTCCGACTCTAGTCAGCTAGCAGGCCTCAGTAAAGTCAGTCACTATGCCATGCGATTCAGAACAACTTATCTGGTCTGCTGAACTCGTTCAGTATGACACTCTCCTGAAAAGGACTGTTCGCGTTTTAAGTTGAGAAATCGGTTTTCAGGTGTATTCACCCCCCCCCTCTACACCTGAACGTTACTCTCGGGACCAACACTTTTCATCATTTTCAAATAATAAAATTTGAGTTCCAATCTCTAAAATCTTCTACTGAGATCTGGAGTTCATCTTCTTCGAGTTCTTCATATTTTGAATCTCATTTACGTCATGGTATCAGAGTGATATAGTGCGATCACATAACACAAACTGGAATGTATTCCTTGATGAAGAACTTGGGGAAAGTAGTGCGCAAAGGGAGGTGAGAAATCGGCGAAGAAGAAGGACAAATCGAGGCGAACAAGCTTCACAGATCGGAGGTGCTTCTGAATCAGGTGAAAATCCTCCAAACTCAAATACACTGAGGTCTGAAATAGATATGGAAAGGAATGAACAGAACTCACGAATTAATGATGTTTGTTACTTGAGTCCACACGATCATCCACGGCTTAAAATAGTTAATGCGATGTTTAATGGCAATAACTACTATGCATGGAGCCGCGCTATTAAGCGTGCGCTTGCAGGAAGAAACAAATTAGGTTTTATTGAAGGTAATATACCAAAACCTACTGAAACTCATGCTAGTTACAATTCATGGATTCAAGTGAATTTTATGGTCACCTCTTGGATAATGAATTGCATAGCCACAGAGTTTTCTGAGTCTTTTGTATTGATGGAGACATCTCACCAGTTATGGAATGAGTTGAAGGTGAGATTTGATCAAAGTAATGGTGCAAAAATCTTCAAGCTAAAAAAGGATTTGTCTGCGTTTATTCAAGGAAGTTTGTCTGTTAGGAAGTATTATAACAACTTGAACGTCATGTGGGATGAATTTAGATTGCTGCAACCTAATATAATATGCACTTGTGCTGCTGCTGTTAACTGTGAATGTGGAGCTATAGACAACCTTAGAAACTGCAATGAGATAGACAAGTTGATGCAGTTCCTCTTAGGTCTAAATGACACTTATGACACTGTGAGAAGTCAAATCTTGTTGATTGAACCATTACCAACGGTGAGTAGAGCATATGCTATGCTGCTACAGGATGAAGAATAGAGAAAAGTAACTTCTGAGCATGCTTACCCTCAAGATCAAGTGGCTATGAATGTAGGGTGTAAGGAAACAGATAACACAAATGTTGTTGTGATGAATGTTGGTTATAAAGGGCCTGGTAACACATTTAAGGAAAAGGGGAGTGGTTTTAGGCCTAGATTAACTAAGGAGGAGAGAAAAAGGCTGAAGTGCACTTATTGTGAAAAGATGGGGCATGAACGAGGTGAATGCTTCAAACTTTGGAATACCTAATTAGTTTAAAAAATTAAAGGAGATGAAGTCTAAGGGGCAAGTCAATTGTGCAGTACAACAAGAGAATTTGTAAGTCTTGTCTGGAGAATCTGTTCCCAGTCAAGTCAGAAACCAAAATGTTGGAGACCTGATCTCAAACGTGGAGAGAGCTTTAAGTCAGCTAAAAGGTTTGGGAAATACTAGTAGTGTGAATAATGTTGAGACTTATACTCCATTAGATTTATGGAAAAATATTATTCCTTCAGTTTGGTTGATGCCTTAAGGAAGGAAAAGGTATGGATTATGGATTCAGGAGCAAGCAGTCACATATGCTGCAACAGGGAGATTATGATAGATGTTCACAGATTGACAAGTCCTAAAGGAGTATTCCTCCCTAATGGAGCAATGCAGATTATCTATGAAACTGGTAGTGTGCGGTTAACTGAAGAATTGGCCTTACAGAATATATTGTTTGTGCCAGAGTTCACCCATAATTTGATTTCTACACATCAACTCAACAATGACCTGCAGCTGAAGTGTATTTTCTTTCCTACATATTGCCTTGTTCAGAGGCTGAGCAATGATCATGTTGTGATCATGGGACAAGCACAAGGGAGATTATACATCATAGATCCAGAAAATACTATGGAGAGGATCAACCAGATTTCAAAGCCCAGAACTGAATCCTTGGGTGATTGGCATGTTCTTCTTGGACATGCATCTTATACAACCCTTCAGCACATACCAGAGTTGACAAGGTTATGTGAAAAGGAAGCTCAGAATGTTCTCAGTTCATGTGAGATTTGTCATAAAGCTAAGCAGTGCAGAAATCCATTTCCTACTCTGGAATATAAGAGTTCTGAGTTGTTTGATCTTATACATGTTGATGTATGGGGTCCTTACAGTGTTGAGAATATAGCCAATTCTTCCTACATACTTACTATTGTTGAGGATTGCAGTAGAGCTACATGGACCTATCTTCTGCAATCTAAGGAGCAAGTGCACAAGGTTCTGAAAGTCTATTTGAAGATGATAGAGAATCAATACAGTAAAAGGATCAAGAGAGTCAAGACTGACAATGGATCTGAGTTTGTGAATCTACAGGTTCAAGAGATGTTTCATGGTCTGGGAATTGTTCATATCAGGTCATATGCATACACACCGCATCAAAATGGAACGGTTGAGCGCAGACATAGATCTTTAATGGAGATAGCCAGAGCATTGATGTTTCAAAGCAACGTGCCAGAATCTTTTTGGCCCTTCTCCATTCTAAATGCTACGTGGATTCTCAATAGATTACCAAGTAGGGTACTTGGTTGGGTTTCTCCATTTTCTGTCCTAACCAAATCTACATAAAATCTAGGTATGTTAAAACCTTTTGGTTGTCTGGTTTATGCGGCTAACATCAATCCTCACAAACGCAAATTTGATACCAGAGGAATGAAGTGCATCATGCTAGGAATTGAAGCTGAGCATAAAGGTTATACCCATTTTGATTTGGAAAACAAAGAGGTTATAATTTCTAGAGATGTTAAGGTTTTCCTTTATATATTTCCATTCAATTCATCATATTCTCCTTCATTGGTAGAGACAGAATCTAGTTCAACACAAACAGAGGTCATTCCAATTATGGATCCTATTCCATTTGAGATTGCCCCTACAGATGCATATTCTTCAGCTATATCTCCATCAATGGAGGAGCCAGGGAATGTACAAAGTGAAGAGATTCCTATTGAACTAGTAAGAAGGCCTACAAGACATGTCAAACCTCATGGTTGGCTTAATAACTTTGTGAGTCAAGTACAGCTGAATTTGGCTAGTCAGCCTGCTACTAGTCTAACTCCTCCTACATTCCCTTTTATTCATTCCCTTGCTTTCAGTCAAGAGTACACAATATTTCTTACTAAAGTGACTAATCTACAGGAGCCTTCTACATACAAGGAGGCTAGCAAGTATATTGAATGGGACACAGCTATGCAGACTGAGCTGAGTGCTCTGGAAAAGAATAATACATGGGAATTGGTTGATCTTCCACCAAGTAAACATGCAATTGGTTCTAGATGGGTTTATAAGGTGAAATTGAAGGTTGATGGATCTGTGGAAAGATTTAAAGCAAGATTGGTGGCTAAAGGGTATAAACAAGAGTATGGCATTGACTATGCTGAAGTGTTTTCACCAAGACCAAAATATGTTACTATTAGAATTTTGCTTGCATTAGCTGCTTCTTTTAATTAGCACTTACATCAAATTGATATAAATAATGCCTTCCTTCATGGGATCCTTACAGAGGAACTTTACATGCTACCTCCTGAAGGCTATAGCAAAGCATCTGCTGGAAAGGTTTGCAGATTGATCAAAAGTTTGTATGGCCTCAAACAAGCTTCCAGAGAGTGGAATGCTGAACTCTGTATGGCCCTTCTATCTTATGGTTTTATACAGTGTCCTCATGATCACTATTTATTCACTTTGGGAAGTGGTAATTCATTTGTAGCTCTGCTGGTCTATGTTGATGATATCTTGATTGTTAGTCCAGACTTGGGCTTAGTCTCTGCTTTGAAAGATTTTCTACATGCTAAATTCTCTATCAAGGACTTGGGTGTGGCAATGTATTTCTTAGGCATGGAATTAGCTAGAGGGGAGCAGGGTTTATACCTGAACCAACGAAAGTATGTTCTTGATATCATAGATAGTGCAGGGCTTCTTGGTTGTCATCCAGTCTCTACTCCATTTCCTCAAGGGGTTGATCTATCTATCACATCCTCCCCCATACTGTCTGAGCCAAACAAATATAGAAGGCTAGTAGGAAAACTTCTATATGTGAATCAAACCAGGCCAGATCTCACTCATGCAACTCAACAACTCAGTCAATTTGTTTCTTCTCCCCGGGAAAATCATTGGTCTGCTGCATTACATGTTATTCGTTATTTGAAAGGATGCCCTTCCATGGGATTATTCTTCTCTATTGATAGTCCATCTCATCTCTTGACTGCATATGCTGATCCTGATTGGGGATCTTGCCCTACTACAAGAAGATCACTTACTGGTTTCTGCATTTATTTAGGGTCCTCTCTGATATCTTGGAGATGTAAGAAACAAGAGACAATTTCTGCCTCCACAGCTGAGGCTGAATATAGGGCGCTTAGCTCTACTGTTCGGGAGATTCTATGGATTACCTATCTACTGCAAGAGTTGAATGTCAGAGTTTCTACTCCAATTTCACTGCATTGTGATAATGATGCTGCTCTTCATATCTCACGAAATCAAGTGTTTCATGAACGAACTAAACACTTGGAGCTTGATTGTCATATTGTCCGAGATCGTTACAAAGAAGGGCTTATTCTGCCTACTGTAATTCATACAACTCAACAACTTGCATATGTCTTTACAAAGGTGTTAGATGGTCCTCGTTTTCAAACCCTTCTTTCCAAGATAGGGCTTGTGGATCTTCACAGCCTCCATCTTGAGGGGGGTGTTGAGATTTGGTGCTCGTTTTCTTGTTTGATTGAAGCAGTTATGAAGTCAGAGGAAAGAAGAAAGCAGTTAAAGAAGAAGGAAGCAGTTAAGGAAGTAGTTAAAGCGGATATTCTATTAGCCGTTGGATCAAATAACAACGTGGAGGATCGGATGGTAGCTTAGTAACGTTTCATTAATAAAAACGTGTTTGTTAGCATTACGTTTTAACAGCGGTTAGTTAGTTAGTTTCTGAGTCAGCTTGTGTAGCTATAAAACAAGGATTGTATTTCATTCTGCACTTACTTTTCATCATTTTCACATAATAAAATTTGAGTTCCGATCTCTAGAATCTTCTACTGAGATCTGGAGTTCATCTTCTTCGAGTTCTTCATATTTTGAATCTCATTTACATCAGAGTCTCACATTGTGGATCAAATTCCAGCTGGATCTGATGAAAAAAGTCAAAGTTTCTTGCCAGATCTGCAGATGATTATAGAAGAGATGGATTCTATCAAGGAAACTGCCATCAAAGCTAAAGAGGAGAGCGGTTTCAACAATCAGCTGCCAACTTATTCAATTCCTGCTGCTTCCTCGAGATCTCTTACCACTGGGAAGACGCGAATGGTTGGATTTGATGAGGAGTTGATTCAACTCATGGATGTTCTCACCGGACAAGAATCTCGTCGCCAGATCATCTCAGTCGCCGGAATGGGCGGAAGTGGTAAGTCTACACTAGCAAAAAATGTTTATGAAAATTTAGTTATTGTGCAGCACTTTGATGTTCTTGCTTGGACTACCATATCCCAGCAATACAGTGTGAGAGAAATTCTTATAGATCTTTCTGGCAAAGAAAAAACCACTGTTGAAACTGTGCAAAAATTAGGAGAAGAGTTATACAAAAGTTTGTCAGGTCGAAGATATTTGATCATTTTAGATGATATGTGGAGTGTAGAAGTTTGGGATAAGGTGAGGTTTTTCTTTCCGGATGACAAAAATGGAAGTCGGATTGTTATCACAACTAGGGTGTTAAATGTAGCAAACCAGTGTAGCTCTGTGTACTTTCGGATGAACTTTCTTGATGAGGATAAAAGTTGGATCCTATTTTGTGAAACTGTATTTGGATCTGAAGATTGCCCTCATGAGTTGGAGGGGGTTGGGAAAAACATATCTAAACTATGCAAAGGACTTCCATTATCAACTGTTGTAATAGGAGGGCTTCTTCGTGGGTCAAATGAGACATTAGAATACTGGAATTATGTTGCTGACAATATAATTTCAGTTCTCAGTTCAGACGAGAATGATTATTGCTCCAAGATTTTATCTCTGAGCTATAGCCAATTAGCTATTCATCTAAAACCATGTTTTCTCTATATGGGAATTTTTCGGGAGGATAGTGAGATTCGTGCTTCGAGAGTTATTTAGATCTTGTCACGTTCATGATCTTATAAGAGATTTATGCTTGAAGGTATATGAGAAAGAGAAGTTTTTGTGTGCCGGAAGGGCCCTAGGCATAAATAGGGAGCGCCGTCTCATATTTCATGACTTCATGTCGAGCATTGTTAACTATGAAATGCTTCATGCTCTGGAATTTGCAGAACTTGTTCGTTCCCTAGTGTGCAGAGGGTTTAAGCTGCCGGTTGAGTTTAGATTGTTGAAAGTTTTGAATATGGCTAACGACTCTTCCCCAGAAGATATATTGCGGAACTTGAATCTACGGTTCCTTACTTACCAACCTTTGCATTACCCCAAGTTGGTAGTACTACTCCCTTCTTCAATATCCATGATTTGGAATCTGCAAACATTGGCTATCCATGGAGAAGGCGTTGAGCTAGTTGTTGCACCAATTGAATTTTGGAACTTGCAACAACTTAGACATGTTGAATGCGATAAGATTTATCTCCCGGATCCACCCCTGACATGGTTGTTTTGTTACACTTACAGACACTGATTAAAGTCGTGAATTTGAAGTTGAGTGAGGAGGTCTGTAAGAGAATTCCGAACATCAACAAATTGCATGTAACCTATGATGATAGCTCGGAGGGATATGATGATTGCTTGTTTGATCATCTCCACAATCTTGGCAGCTTACATAAACTTCAATCACTAAACCTAGTTGCCCCTTTTGATAAAAGTTGTGCTGACGGGCTTAAGTGCACGCTTCCAAGATCGCTTCACAAATTGTCGTTGACAAATGGTGTCTTGATTGGAAAGACCTAACAATTATCGGGTCACTTCCCCAACTCAAAGTTCTCAAGCTAAAAGACTCTGCTGTGGGGGCAAATTTGGAATCCTATCCGTGGGGAATTTCTTGGCCTTAACTCCTTGACCATTACGGATTGTGATTTGAGAGGCTGGACTGCAGACAACTCCCATTTCCCAATTTTGAAGAAGCTTTTTCTTGTAGGGCTAACACACTTGGAAGAGATCCCTTCTAGTATTGGAGATATACCGACTCTCGAGCTTATCTATGCGGAGGACTGCAGTACGTCCGCAGGGAATTCGGCCATGGAGATAAAGGAAGAACAGAAGAGTCTAGGAAATGATGGCCTTCAAATTGAAGCTGTGGATCTCAAGTCTACGAGGGAAAGGCTGAGGGTATCATTTTTAGCATATGGAGCAGTCTTAAGATTCCTCGACCCTGAGGTCTATTTGCAAAGTAGCAGCAAAAAGTCGTTAGATTATGTTTAGAATTTTGTACTCTGCTTCATTTTTTGATATGGTGGTAATGAAATTGTAAATTTTGCTTGTTTTTGATTTGGTTATATGATTTTTTGTTTTCAATTATACATATTAATATATTTTACGATTAGGAAAATCCATTGTTATTTGAGGTGGACAATAATTAATAGCTGTATTTTCGAACAATACATGGATATTCTTACTTGAATATATAAATGGAGATTATTGGATGTTAATATCTATATTTGGTGGCCTTAGATGTTATAGACAAGAAAATAGATTCAGGGATGGAATCTTAATTATTCAAACTATTCAACTTGACTTTAATTCATTGACAAGTTGGTCCCGTTAGGCTTCTACCGTTGTATCCGAAACCAAAGGTAGTTGCAGTAGGTCAGAAAAATCCAAATCTGTTGGTTCATCAAACTTCCTAAACCCTCACCTTTTCCCTCTCTATATTCAAACCCATTCCCATTTCCACATCAATCTATGCTATCATTCTCAATCACATTTCAAGAAAATGACCAAACTCAAACTAAACACATTCCTTTCGATCTCCCTAACGTTGTTTCTCGTCCATGGATGCAACTGCAAGATAGTTCAGTTCATCTTCGGAGACTCCCTCTCTGATGTGGGAAACAACAACTACCTCACCAAGAGCCTCGCTCGAGCTAGCTTACCCTGGTACGGCATAGATTTTGCTAATGGATTGCCTAATGGGAGATTCTCAAATGGCAGAACAGTTGCTGATATCATAGGTAAATATAATTTCTTGAATGCAAAATCCCTCTTATCTTATCTTACACTAAACTCTTGTCTTGTTGAATTGTAGGAGATAAGATGGGCCTTCCTAGACCTCCTGCGTTTCTGGATCCAAATCTAAACGAAGACGTGATACTCGAAAATGGAGTGAACTACGCTTCCGGAGGTGGAGGGATTTTGAATGAAACAGGATCATACTTTGTGAGTTCAATTAATTAGCCTTTCATGATTGCTCCTTCTAGATCAAAAGTCTAAGGTTTGTAAATTGTGATTGTGGTAGGTCCAAAGATTTGGATTATACAAGCAAATAGAGCTTTTCCAAGGGACTCAAGATTTGATCATAGGCAAAGTTGGAGAGAGTGAAGGGGAGAAGTTCTTCCAAGAAGCAAGGTATGTGGTTGCACTTGGCAGCAATGACTTCATCAACAACTACTTGATGCCCGTCTACTCCGATTCCTGGACTTACTCCGACGACACCTTCGTTAACTATCTCACAGAAACACTAGGCAACCAGCTAACTGTAAGTTTCTCTACTTTACAAGAGCTAATTTCAAGATTCTTGGCCTAATGCTTCTCTTTGTTGATGTATAGATGCTGCATAGTTTAGGCGCCCGACAAATTATGGTGTTCGGGTTAGGGCCGATGGGGTGCATCCCACTTCAGAGAGTGCTTAGCACATCAGGTGGATGTCAAGATAAGACTAACAAACTGGCCTTAAGCTTCAACCAAGCAGTGATCAAGCTTGTGGATAACTTGTCTACTCTACCTAATGCAACCATTAGATTTGGAGATGCATATGATGTTGTTAATGATCTCATCTCAAATCCCAGCAAATATGGTGAGATTAAGACATAAGTACAGTTAATGATCAAGTTTTCAGATATATAGCTGAGTGTTTTTGTGTTTGGATCTTTGTGATGCAGGGTTCAGCAACTCAGACTCTCCGTGCTGCTCGTTCGGGAAGATTAGGCCGGCTCTAACCTGCATACCGGCATCCTCATTGTGCAAGGACAGAAGCAAGTATGTGTTTTGGGATGAGTACCATCCATCAGACAGTGCTAATGAGCTGATTGCTAATGAGATGATCAAGAAACTGGGATTTAAGCCGATAAACGAAACGGATTCGCCTTCGGCTGCCCCTGCTCTGGCTCCATCTGCTGATGGAAATTAGCTTCTCTATTTGGAGTGTCAGATTTGAAGCAGTAGCATGCAGTTTTGTGTGAAATTCACCTCTGTTAAGGTGCCTTTTTTCAAATCTTTTTACTAAGGCTTTCTGAAAAAAATGATAAGTTTATGCTTTGTATGTGATTCTATATATGGATTGTAGATTTGTAGTTTCAGTTTTTGTTGCTTGTGTTCAGTTATTTTATATGATGATAATAGAAGAGATGCTATCATATTTTTAAATTAATATAATTCCGGATATTTTATATTATTTTTTAAAATTATTATTCTATCGCCCTTCGAAAAGTGAGTGAATTTTTCAAATTAACATATTTTTAAATTTTAATTTCTAAAAAAATACTTTTTCAACTTTAATTCTTAGAAGTATTTTTTTTTTTTGCCACATGGAATGGAAGGCAACTTATAAAGTACATAATTGCCTAGTGGATAAACTATTATTCCAAAACAATAGTTCATATCAATTAATAATTATTTTTCAAAATTTTATTAAAAAAAACATCAATCATACTTTGTTTTTGAAAATCATGTGAAATACGAAACAAGAATATAGATATTTCCAAATAATAATAATAATTTTTAAAACATCAAATAAATTTCTATATAAATCATATGAGTTGTCGTCTCTTAAATAGTAATAATAATAATAATAATAAAAATAAAAATAATAATAATAATAATAATAATAATAAGTAGTATAATAAATATAATATTAATATAAAAACAACAAACTTTTTTCATCAAATACTCATGTTTATAAAATTGAGATGGACAACATGATTCAATTTATTAATTTTGACCCGATTTGACCCAATCCAATATTTAAAAAAAAAAAATTGAATTAAAACCCTCGTCTCCCCTCCTACTGCCGCCTCTCTCTCCACTCCCCTTTCTCTCTCTGTATCTCCCCCTTCTCTCTCCACTCTCCTCTCCCACTGTCCTCCCCCCTCTCTCTCCACTCCTCTCTCTCTCCCACCGTCCTCCCCCTCTCTTTCTCCCATCGTTCTCTCTCTCTCTCTCTTTCTCCACTCCCTCTCTCTTCCACCGTCCTCTCTGTCTTCACCTCCGATGTCGTCGTCGTCGCTCTTCTCCTTCTCCACCTCCGTCGCTGTCGTTCCTCGTGTCTCCGTCGCTCCGATAGTCGGATCCACCTTCATGCGATCCTCCAAATCCGCCACCGCTCTCTCCACCTCCACTCTCCAAATTTATGAAGGATTTGGATAAATTTAATAGCTTTTACTGGTATTTGGTGAGTTTTTCATGGTTTATGCATATTAATTGCTTTATAAGTTAGTTTTCAAAATCTAATATTGTAATTTGATTCTTCTTGTTCTTGTTTTTAGCATATTTGTATACAATGTGATACTGGAAAATTAATTGCCATATGAAGTAGGTTTAGTGAGGTAATGCTGCTAATTTGAATTGCAATGTTGGAGCATGTTGTTTGTAGTGTAACTCTTCGCATTATTGTTATCTTAGGTTTTTATCAGTAGATTTCCAAAATACGAGAGTCATTTTAATTACTGGGAATTTGATTGTGTTTGGAGTATTGAGATCCTTGTGTTTGCTATGGCTTATTCGTTAACTAATTTATTAAAGTGTCATTTCTTGTAACATAACGTTATTTGTATCATTTGTTTAAAACAACTCATATTTAAAAAATTGTTATAAACTATATGGAATGAGAGAATAATAGAGAAGACGGAAAATAGATGTGTATTATTATGAGGGTGGAGACCTCTATTCATAGAGTACAAGATGGGCTCATGGGCTTTTAGGGTTTACATGATCATCACAATATATGGTAAGTATATATATAATATATTTACAACACTCCCCCTTGATTGACCATCACTAAAAGAAACTGCTGCCTCATTAAAACCTTGCCAGAAAAACCCAATGGGATAAAAACTGGTCGAAGGAAAAAGAGTACAACTGCTCCACCTCAATATAGTCATTCTTGATCCTTGAGTCGGCGCATATCGATCTTGTGTACCAACTTCTTGAATATTAACGTTGCTAATGCCTTTGTAAAAGAATCCATCAGGTTGTCACTTGCTGGATGTTGATGCCGCCACTCCTTTGAAGATCATGTGTTTCATTGTCTCTTTTATGAATCAATCTCAATGACTCATTTACTCGTGTGTTGCATTGGATGCCTCGTTAAAAACCTTAACTAAGAAAACCCTTTGGGAAAAAAACTTAAAAAGGAAAAAAGAGTGCAACCATTTGACCTTCAGGGTCTTTGAGATTTAGGAGTCAGTCTAATCTTCAGGATTATTTACAATTTCTTACTCCCCCTCAAGATAACAATCTTTAAGGTTATCTTTAAGGTCTACAATAATATGTACAAGACAAGTTTAATTAATCTCATAGAGAATAACATGCCTGTCTCGAAGATAATAAACGATTGTCAATACCATTTCAAATCCTCATATTGCACATAAGTAAGGAACTTCTGGTCCTAAAACATCTTTATTATCTTCTATAGGTCTAAACGAATCTCAATCCACTTCAAGTGTTTGAAGCAACCATTATATAGCTATATGGATGCGATACAATAACATCTCTTTAAAGACCTTTTAAATAGGTCGACGAGCGTAACTCCATTAGAGAGATGCTCGATCTATAGGTCGAGACAATTATTAGTTCAACCCAAGTCTTTGATTCTAACTCCGTCTTTAGGCATGAGTTGATTTCATCAAGTACTTTTGTACATAATGATTCACATATCCTCTTCAGGAGGAATTTGGAGTGATGTGTTCTAATTTTGTATTCCGCGGACTTCTTATCTCTTAGCACCAATAAATCTCTCACGCTTCTAGCGTCAATGAGAATTAATTGATTTATTTTTGTCTATGAGGAACTTCAGTTCTTTCATGGTGCATATACAACAGGTATATGAGATTTTAGTCACTCCTTTTGCACTAAATAACTTGATGAACTTCTGGTTCATAGTGCGTGAATCTAATAATTAATCCAACGAGATATTGCGGCATTCTATCATTTATGTTTTATATCTCCTCTAATGCCGACAAGCATGTGAGTTGGATTATCAATGAATAAAATAATTCATAATTACTTTTTCTATGTAAGTCATTTTGACGGAGTATACATATAAGTATTATGTTCTTCAGGAGTTTCAATCAAACTCAAGTCATCATTTATGTGCCCTTCTGTCAAGGAATTCTCGTCGATTTCAGCCATGACAGTGACTTTTGCAGTCTAATTGAAAATATCTTTTTGACTTACATGCTTTGAGCAAGTTAAATCCTTCAGGGATCTTCATATATATGTCACTATCTAGTGAATCACATTGATAGTATTTACTACATCCATAAGGCGCATAGCAAACCTTTTGTGACATAAGTTGATTAATCAAATATAATGGCGTCTATTATAGGAGAGTACATAATTAATTCCCGGTTTATGAGAGAAATATTGTATTACGAGTATTGCCCTATATCTCGTAAATTTTTCATTTCTCTATGTAACAAAGACACATTTATATCCTTCGGGAATATACTTTCCGGATTTTGGAACTACAGGTCCAAATATTTTCGGCTTTCTAGGGAATATTAATTCACCTTATATGACTTCGTTTTTCTTTGGCCAATTATTTCAATCTTGACAATCTCTTATAGATCGTCATTGAGGATCCTCTTTTTCATTTCAAGAGTCATATTAAAAGGCGAAAATGATGTCGTGCGTCCACGACGATATTTGGTCTCTCCAATATTGTGAGATCTCAGTATTTTTAGACGATTGTAGTTCTTCAGGACTTTATTTGATTGATTAATCATTTTCGTCATTTTTTGGTTCATATGTTGTGCCCCTTTTCTTAGACACAAAATTTCTTTTAGAACCAATTGGTCGACCATATTTTTGACGAACTTTTAATGCATTTGCTGTCATTTATACTTGTCCTTCAGGGACATGAATTCTTGTTGGGGGTATTTGCAACAAATGTATGACATTGCCACTTCTTCTATATACATACTAAAGCATCAAGTAGTTGATTCACAATCTTTTGCAAATGAACCTTTCGACTTCTTTTTCACATTGATTACTTCAGGAATCCAAATGTGACTAGTTTTTTTCTTGTGCTTTTTGGATGTAGATTTCACATTGATTACTTCGGGAATCCAAATGTGATATATGTTCCACCTAATGATGGGAACGCTATTTCATTATAATAACAATCTTCTTGTGAGACTCATATTCGTACGAACAAAAACCATTTTTAGTATGGTCATGAGCAACTAATTGTTTAATCTCAATCCCAAAACCAAATAACATTAAATCATCTTCAAGATGAACTTAGAGTTTAATAAACTCACTAGCTTTATAAAGATAAATCTGTTTCAGGGAATTGAGCTCATTGTTTTTGAACTTGTAGTACTAACAAGTTCTACATTTCTTCTAGAAATCGAACATTGATGGAAATTAAGAGATTCTTCAGGATCTCTTTGCAGTGCCCATATGAATTTTCAATTATGTCGCGCATCAAAGTTGCTTGCAGATGTCCAAACTTATCATGTCAAAGCACATAGGTCTTTTGAACTTCAGGTTCATGACATGTTTTGTCTCACTTATTTTTATGAATATGTAATACATTCAAGGTGGTAGTGTGATAACTTTTCTTTTGTTAGCTTCTGGCTAAATACAAAAGAATCACTACTTTTATATATTATTTTTTCATGGTATCCATTGCAGCGGATATCCTTAAAATTTAGTAAGTTTCTTCTAGACTTACTAAAGTAAGGGCAAACTTAATAGTTGATTTCGTATCATTTGATAGAATGGCACATGCTCTTCTGGAGCCTTCAATAATTTCGATGCACTAGATTTGAAAATCTTGCAATTTAGGATGCATATACTCGTATCGAGTTTTAGGGAGGACAATCAATTATATCTTTAAGCAATCCTATTGAGATGCTTCATTTCTATTGTCTCTCTCATGCCCTCTTATTGGCAGATGAACATCGATATCAATAGTGCATTAATGTCAACAAGACATAAATAATATTTTTCATTCAAGAATAACATATATCATCGAAAATGCGAGTTGCTCTTTAAGAGTATTTAATATTCTTCTGGAATATAAATGATGCTACTTCAAGAGCAAAAGTTAAATAGTATATAAAAATACTATATTTGAGGCATTTCCACAAACATGTGATGGTAATGTTACTATCACAATATGGTCATTTTTCAGTAATATAATTGTGCTACTTCCGGAGCAACAATTTAGTTTTATTCAAGGTAAATGAAATCAATATATTGCAAATTTGAGATCTACTCGATCTCACATTTATTCTTGAGAAGAAATTAAACCACAATAGGACATTGGAAATGCAGTTCTCAAACATAGATGAGCTCTTGCTACCTCTCAATGTAATTATGTAATACTTTAAATTACAACATACATTTATTTATACATTGTTCTTTAGGAACATGCAATATTCATCAAGAATATTAATTGTGCTACTTCAGGAGCAACAATTAGAGTTATGAACATATAACATTTGCCAAAATCAAGAGGTTAGAATTGTTTTTCAAGAACATTTAGTATTCTTCAGGAATACAAATTGTGTTACTTCAAGAGCAACAATTTTAGTCTATATTAAACTACTTCAGGCGAAAAGTTATAATTTTCCATAAACCCAGTTGTTCTTCAAGAACATATAGTATTATTTGAGAACATCAATTGTGCTACTTCGGGAGCAACAATAATAACAATTCAAGAACCAAGATTCGCCATCAATAAGACAAAATATATGAATTGCTCATCGAAAATATGTATTATTCTTCAGGAATATTAATTGTGTGCCACTTCAGGAGCAACAAATTGAGATTATATGTATATATATAGATATAAATATTATACAGTATGCAGCAAAAAAAAACTGAGGTATATAGTAAATACATAGATAATATTAATAACTCTTCAAGCGTTTGTAATATTCTTCACGAATATTAACTTATGCTACTTCTGGAGCAACAATTGAGTTATTTCAATAAATATGAATTGCTCTTTAAGAACATATAATATTCTTCAGGAATATGGATTGTGCTACTTCAGGAGCAACAATCTAGATACAACATTAAATAAATAAATAACAATCAAATAAATAAATAAATAAAAACGTAAAGTAAAAGCTCTTCAAAAGCATGTAATATTCTTCAGGAATATTGATTGTGTTGCTGCGGGAGCAACAATTTAAGTAGTATATAAATATAACATACTTTCTTTTATAGATTATGGGATCTGCGGGATCTCATATCATTTCTTGAAAAAGAAATCAAGTCATTAGTCATGTTCTTCAAGAACATGTAATATTCTTCTGGAATATTCATGTATTGTGTCACTTCTAGGACAACAATTACTTTGGAATTGCTTGTTAAGAGCATGATATTCTTCAGAAATATGGATTGTGCTACTTCTGGAGCAATAATTTAACTTATAAATATGTTTTTGAATTGCTCTTCAAGAGCTTATAATATTCTTCAGTATATTAATATATTATGTCACTTTTAGGACACTAGTCGTATAACAAGATTCAATATATCATCTATGTGTTAAACCCACAAAATCGATAATAGATAGTATAATATTCTGCACAAATATTATAGGAATTTTAACAAAACGCACATGTGCAGTTAATAAAATTACTCATGTTGATATTCCATCACTATATTTCATCTCGCCAAGAAGCTTAACTATTATATAATTTAATAT
This sequence comes from Lavandula angustifolia, assembly GCA_028984105.1. NCBI lineage: Eukaryota > Viridiplantae > Streptophyta > Magnoliopsida > Lamiales > Lamiaceae > Lavandula > Lavandula angustifolia. The sequence continues at coordinate 10,025,402 of CM054808.1, read as the reverse complement.
TTTATGCCTTTGAAAACCAATAACATGAACACTATCGATCAAGTCAACAACGGAAGATTTAAGGTGTTGTTATATATTACACAACACATAAGCCGAGAAAATCATTATTAGAGATAAGATTTAGAAATACCTTGAACAATAAAACTTCACGAATTCTTGAATCTGAGAAAAACATTCTTTTGAACGAGATCCGAGAACAATAAGATTTTGTGAACATTCGTGCTGATAACGTGTTATAAACTATATGGAATGAGAGAATAATAGAGAAGATGGAAAATAGATGTGTATTATTATGAGGGTGGAGACCTCTATTTATAGAGTACAAGATGGGCTCATGGGCTTTTAGGGTTTACATGGTCATCACAATATATGGTAAGTATATATATAATATATTTACAACAAAAATGATACTTTTATTCAAATTAATTGACATTTTTTTGTAAATAAATGACACATTTATTTATTGCAATACACTTTGAGTAGAGATAATTGACACGCTGCTTTCTACTGTGAATTACGACTTAAACAGACACTCTGTTCATCATTGACACGTTCTTTTATCTTGATTGACACGCATAGCAGAGAAAATTGACTCTGGTCATCATTGACACATTCTTTTGTCATGATTAACACGAATAACATAGACAATTGACACACTGCTCTGTAATGTAAATTATGGCTTAAATAGACACTCTAGTCATTATTGACATGTTCTTTTGTCATGATTGAACCCTCCAACAGGGATAATTAACATTCTGCTATCTACTGTGAGTTATGGCTTAAATAGATACTCTGTTCATCATTGACACGTTCGTTTGTCATGTTTAAGACACACAACAGAGACAATTGACACTCTGCTCTCTATTGTGAATTATGGTTTAAACAGACACTCTACTCATAATTAACACGTTCTTTTATCATGATTAACACGCACATCAGATACAATTGACACTCTACTCTCTACTGTAAATTATGGCTTAAACAGACACTCTGCTCATCATTGACACGTTTTTTTTGTCATGATTGACAAGCACAACAGAGACAATTGACACTATGCTCTCTACTATGAATTATGGCTTAAACAAAAACTCTGTTAATCATTGACAAGCTCTTTTGTCATGATTGACACGTACAACAGAGACAATTGACATTGTTGGTCCCGAGAGCACGTTCAGATGTAGAGGGGGGGGGGTGAATACACCTGAAAACCGATTTTCTCAACTTAAACACGAACAGTCCTTTTCAGGATAATGTCGTACTGAACAAGTTCAGCAGACCAGATAAGCTGTTCTGAATCGTGTGGTAGAGTGACTGACTCTACTGAGATCTGCTAGGCGGCCGAGAGTCGAATCGGTATCTTCCGGATACGAGTTCGATAGTGCGGAATAGTGTAGGCCCAAATTCAGTTGAGTTAGGAAAACGTTTTTATCAAAAAGGTTTCAGTAGATTAGTGCAATCTGTTAAGTTTGCTGAAACTCAGTTGAATGATTTAAAGGATAGTTTTTAGTATGAACAGTAAATCAATGCAACAGTAAAAAAAGAACACAAGACACAGATATTTTTAAAGTGGTTCGGACACAAAAATCCTACGTCTACTATCCCGAAAGATCAGGAAGCTATTTATTATACTGAGATAGTCTCAGTTGGTTTGTACACTGGACAAACACTGATCTTGAGATTTATACTGAGCAAGTCTCAGTTTACAGGGTTATCAAACTAAGTGTTTGAAAAACTCTCCAACAGTGAAGGAGTCCTTTACAATAAGGATCAGTTCGAAAGTGAACTCCTTCGTCTAAGCTATGGATTTAGTCTATTGAGCTTAGGTTAGAGGGATAGGGAACAAGGAGTTGGCTTCTAGAACGACGAACAGCTGAATGTAAGCTTTGGGTTCGTGTATCGTCGTTTGGATACTAGAGGCTGTATTTAGGCGATTCAGCTTGGTTCCCTAAGAGCAGAGTTGTAGTCTTTCGCCGGAGATTGCTTCTTCGAACTTCTTGCGGAAGACTTAGGCTTTTTCGAATTTGCTCATTTGAATGCTCTGTGTGTTCTCTCGTGTATGCGAAGGTTCGGTGTTCTCGTGAGCTTCAAATTTGATTTGTCCCTCTATTTATAGAGAAGAGATTAGGATAGATCCGTTGGAGATGATGATCCTTTGTCTCTCTCTTTTGGGTAGCTAACGACTCTTTTGAAGTATGGTGGCAGTATCCTTTCCCTCCATTTCTGGAAAGTTGTTGACTTGCAGCTTTAGTAGATGTAGGGTACGTGTCTGCTTGTCATTGGCCGAGGTTCAGAAGGTGGTTGAGACAGAACAGACTTCAAGGAGATCTGAAGCTGACTTCTCTCTTCCTCGTATTGACTCTGCTGAAATGTTAGGTGATGATTTTATCCTCAGCACTGTTATACTTAGTAGGAAATGATTCTGTCTTCAGCACTGACCGTAAGCTCAGTAGCCTCGTGCTCTGTACTTATCGGAAGATTTGAAGATCCCAAAACCCTATCTTGATTGATGAACCACTCCCGTGTAATTGTTTTGTCTCTGAGGTTTCAGACTCAGTAGAAACTCTGCTCTGGTTAAGGCGGTCAGTAGCTTATCAGCCTCAGCACAAGAAGTAGAAGACTCAGTATTTACTGGACTCAGCAGGAGCAGTATACTGAAGGAGTCAGTAGAACTGAACTCAGCAGGAGTAGTTCACTGAACTCAGAGCTGACCATCAGTAGAGTACCCTCAGCTGACTCTCTATTGAATGAAGATCAGACTCAGCAACGAACGGGCAGTCTTACCGAACCGTCGACACTTTTTTGAATATACAATCAGTATTGTCAAGTACGAGGAAAAGAGAAGTCAACTTCAGTATGCCTCGAAGTCTGTTCCGTCTTAACCACTCCATAATCCTCGACAAATGACAAGCATACACGTGTCTCTACCTACTAAAGCTGCAAGTCAACATATTTCCGAGAAAAGGAGGGAAATGACACTGTTACATCCTTCAAAAAGAGCCGTTAGCTACCAAAAGAGAGAGAAAGGAAGATCGTCTCCAACGGATCTTTTCCAATATCTGCTCTATAAATAGAGGGACATTTCAAGCTTTGAAAAAGAGAGAGAGACGAATGCGCATAAGCTTAACGACAAGAACAAACACAAGCATTCAAAAGAGGTAGAACCAAAAACCTTAAGTCTTCCGCAAGAATTTGAAGATCTATCTCCGGCGAAAGACTACCTTCTCAGCTCATAGGGAACCAAGCTAAATTGTTAGAAGAGCCTCTAGTATCCAAATCGACGATACATGAACCTAAAGCTTATTTCAGCTGTTCGTCGATCTAGAAGCCACTCTCTCATTCCCTATCCCTCTAACCCTAAGCTCAACAGAATATACTTATAGCTTAGACGAAGGAGTTCATATTTGAACCCAATCCTTATTGTAAAAGGACTCCTTCATAGTTGGAGAAGTTTGTCAAACACTTTAGTTTGATGCCTTTGTAAACCGGGACTTGCTCGATATAATCCCCAAGCCACGGCTTTGTCCTCGTGCACAAGGCGGACGAGACTAACTCGAGTATAATAAATAGCCTCCTGAACTTTTCGGGACAGTGGACGTAGGATTGATTGATATCCGAACCACTTTAAAAATCTGTGTCTTGTTATTACTTTCTGATTATTGTTGCATTGATTTTACTGTTCATAGTGAAAACCTACTTTAAAATCATACAACTGTCTCAGCATACTGAACTGTCTATTTGCTGAACTGAGACTTGCTAAAACGGTTTTTCCACTCAACTGATTGGGCCTACACTTTTCCGCACCGCTGAACTCTACCTGTTTGATACTGAATTCTGACTCAGTCAGCTAGCAGATCTCAGTAGAGTCAGACTCTTTGCCACACATGATTCAGAACAACTATTTGGTCTGCTGAATTATTTCAGTACGACACTTTCCTGAACAGGACTGTTCGTGTTCGAAGTTGAGAAAATCAGTTTCAGGTGTATTCACCCCCCCCCTCTACATCTGACCGTACACTCGGGACCAACAATTGGTATCAGAGCAGGAGTTCTATAAGACTATTGTTATCTGAAATTGGTCTACTTGAACGGATCTGGAAAATCGTTTTCACTGCATATCACTCTACATTCATATCATTATTCTTCATGGCTGTTATGTCAGGTATAAGGATGGTACCTATGTTCTCGGTAGAGAACTATGGGGTATGACGGGTCAGGATGGAAGCACATCTGACCTCCCTCCACGACAGTATGACTGAAGTACTTGAGGAAGGGCCTATCGTTCCTATGATCGACAACGTCGTGACTCAGGATGCGCTGCTGGAGGAGGAATGGTGACCGGGAAGAAGATTCTCAAAGACTGAAGTCTCTTCACTCTTGAGGAGAAGAAACTTCATAACTTAGACCGTGTCGCCAGAAACGCTATACTAACCACCATAAGTGATTCGTATCTTAGCAGGGTTCAGGAATGCAAAACTGCAAAGGAACTCTGGGACGCTCTAGCGCTACTGAGTCGGGGGACTCAGAAGATAAAAGCTAACAAACTAGCGCTGGAACTCCAAAAGCTGGAAAATTTGTCTCTCATGCCTGGTGACAAAATAGAAGATCTAAATGTCAGATTCACGAATCTGATGAACTCCATCAACGGGCTGGGAAAGACATTCAAGCAACCGAGAGATGAATCTCAAGATACTGAGGACACTGCCGGACAGACACTGGACACCTTTTGCCACTTTATTGCGCCATTCTGATTTAGATGTTGTCTCTCTTGACCATATCTTTTCAGAACTTCAAGCAGAAGAGTTTGAGTTCGATAGACCTCAACGAAAGCAAAGAGCTGAAGCTGACATAAAAATTGACCATGCTTTCAAAGCATCAGTCAGCGCAGCATCTCCCGCGACGAGTAAGACTGAACCTTCACTCAACGATTTACAAGAAGGAAGTCTCGCTCAGAAGTACGCACTACTCGTCGTAAAGTATCAGAAGGAGAAGGAGAGGCGCAGAAAACTGACTAAAGCATACCGAGACACAAAAGGTAAGTCAGATTATACGCCAAAACGCACTCCTGACTCACAATCCTCTGAATGCAGAAAGAAGGATGACTCAGCACCATCAAAGGATAGCGAAAACAAGGAAGAAAGAGTCATCGCTTGCTACAACTGCAAAAACCTAGGACATTATCAATATGACTGTCTTGAGCTCAGTAGTGCTGAACGCGCAACACGCAAGGCAAGGAGAGAGAAATTCGCCAAAAGGATACAATCTTATATTGCAGGCGAAATCTCAGACGACTCAGAAGAAGTCGACTCCTTCATGGATTCATCGGATGATGAAGCAGCTTTTATGGCCTTAGAGCTTGAAGTCGAAGAAGCTGCGAAAAGTGCCTAATGGCAGGAGAAGAGGATGAGGTAAATTCTCATGAACCACTTAACTCCTCTTCACACTGCACACACGACACTATTTCAGGTGCAGATGAGAATTTGGACGTTGTTACCACTTATGAAGAACTGTTAGACGAACAAATTCAGATGAGTCTGCAGCTCAGTAAGACTCTTCAGGAATTGGATACCCTGAAAGTGGAGAATCAGAGACTTTCTCAGGAGAGTCAGGCCGCTACTGAAGCCGAAGGACTTGTGTTGAGAATCAGGGAGGAGATAAACTCTCTGATAGCCAAGTCTCAGCATCAAGAAGATCGAATTTCAGTTTTGACCAATGACTTAACTCAGAAAGATACTGAACTGAGTCTACTGAAGCAAAAACTGTCAGGCTTCAGACCAAGCACGACACACTGAAGAAGAGTGATGATGTCTGGAAGAGCCTGATGACTGAGCGTTACATGGGCGCTGAAAAGAAGCTGGAGGCTATGCTTGCAAGCAACAAGCCCAAGCACTGTAAGGAAGGACTTGGTTTCAACCAGGAAGCTTCCACATCTGCCCCCGTACACTCAGAAGTGCGTCTTGCTGATAGGTTTGTTCGAGGGGAAACAATCAATGCAAATGTTCTGAACCCCTCAGCAAAGAACAAACAAAAGATGAAAGCACCTCATCCTATGCATCAGTATTCTGACCAGAAGATCAGTACCAAGACACCCCAGTTCAGTCAAGGGAGAACTAGCAGAGTTAAGTGGGTTGATCAGTATGGACCACCTCAGTTGACACATCCAGCTCAGTATGGGTCATATTACTTTGATCCTATAGTCAGAAGAGGTTCCAAGAGTCAGAAAAAGAAGAGAATCGCACAAAAGGCAAAGGTCAGCAGTCCACCAGCTCAGAAGATCCGGACTCCTGAACCTGAACAGCCTAAGAAGTCAGCTTTGACCAGTCCAGTGGTCAAGTATGTTGACTCAAGTGGAAAGAAAATGTCTGAGACCACCAGGGTCGTAAGAAAAATTTGGGTTACTAAAACTAACATCTAAGGACCCAAAAGCAAAATAAAGGGTACCTGAATATAATTCTGTTTTGCAGGTGCACAAAGATCCTTGGTATGTGGACAGTGGATGCTCAAAACATATGACGTACCAAAGGAACCTGCGAAGAATTATATAGGCGAAGAAGGACCCGAATCGAGTTTGGAGACAATGCAAAAGGCTATACAAGAGGATATGGAGCACTCGAGCATTGGACCGCCACGGTTCCTAGAGTATCATATGTTGAAGGACTTCACCATAATCTTCTCTCTGTTAGTCAATTCTGTGATAACTCGAATAGAGTGATTTTTGACGCTGGTTTCTGTGATGTCATTGATAAATCCACAGGGAAAACAGTGTTATCAGGTTCGCGTAAAAAGAATATATATGTAGCCGATCGGAACTCGCAGAACCCGAAGCTTGTCCGTGGCGGCGAAGAACGACAACCGTACGGGATGGCTTTGGCATAGGAGACTCGGCCACCTCAACTTCAAAACGCTCAACAAACTAGCAAGGAACACTCTAGCAAGAGGACTCGCCGAATGAAGTATTCAGCAAAGACACTCAGTGTGAAGCATGTCTGAAGGGAAAGCAAACAAGGAATCAAAATACACCTGTTCCATCTCCTTCCACTGATGGAATCCTTCAGCTGCTACATATGGATTTGTTCGGTCCAGTCTCTCCAATGACGATCAGAGGCAAGAAGTATGCTTTAGTGGTCATCGATGACTACTCGCGCTACACATGGGTCATATTCATTGCCAACAAGTCCGACGTCAAAACGAGTTACCAACGCTTCGAAAAAGCTCAGTGTCGAGAAGAACACCAAGATAATCAAAATTCGTTCTGACAGAGGAACTGAGTTCCTTAATTCCATGGTAGAGGAGTTCTGCAAAAGCGAAGGGATTGAGCATGAGACATCTGCTGCGCGCACCCCTCAGCAGAACGGGGTTGCTGAATGAAAGAATCACACACTCAATGAAGCAGCAAGAACTCTACTCGCAGACTCAGGACTCCCAACCAAATTCTGGGCAGAAGCAACTGACACTGCATGTTATACTCAGAACCGATCTCTACTGACAAAGCAACATAAGAGAACACCATATGAACTATGGAACGGCAGGAAGCCTTCTTTATCTTATTTCCATATCTTTGGTTGTTCGTGCTTTATTCACAATAATGGGAAAGATCACCGAAAACTTTTGATAGCAAGTCGATCGTGGGAGTATTCTTAGGATACTCTCGGGTCGAAAGCAAAGCTTTCAGAGTATTCAACTATCGGACCCTTTGCGTGGAAGAAAGCCCTCATGTTGTTTTTAATGAGTTTGCTACTGAAGACAGGAGCAATAACTCTAAGTCTGAATCTGAGGACATCGATGCGCGGCTACGGGATCTCGAACCTAAAAGACAAACCCGAAAGGATCCAACTTTGTTGGGATGATGATTCGAGATGAAGAAACCGAAGATAAGCTCTATCGAATCCGAACCAAGCAATGCAAGTAGGCTGAACAGATTGACTCTCTCGAACGAGTCAATCCCGGGTAACTCAGAGTTGATGAAGAAACCTTAGAGGTAATCGAGACCACTACCGAGAATAACAACTCGGGGGGGAACATCTATTAATGTTCCCGAGCCGAATGCCCCCGAACACGAAACTCGGTAGATCACACTCTCATTCTTGAATTGCTTCAATCTCGAATAGTACAACCGAAATGCCTAACTCACCTACTATCCGTGTTGATCAAATTTCGGATGAAGAGTCGAAACATCGTAGATCGTGGCTTGATGCTCACACTCCCGATCTAATCATTGGAGATCCTTCAAAAAAAGTCAAGACAAGATCCAGATTCCGTCAAGGAGAAAGCGCATTATATTCCCCGCTTCTTGTCTATCAAGAGCCTCAAACGATTGAGGATGCACTTAAAGATGCTGACCGGATCATAGCTATGCGGGAGGAGCTAAATCGGTTCACAAGAAACGAAGTTTGGGAGCTTGTTGACGACCCGGCATCAACACGTCATTGGAACAAAATGGGTCTTCAAGAACAAGCGAGATGAAAACAACGTTATAGTAAGGAACAAAGCAAGGCTCGTGGCGAAAGGCTACTTGTCAAGGCGAGGGAATAGATTTCGATGAGACATTCGCTCCGGTTGTAAGATTGGAGGCAATCGGACTATTCCTAGCCTACGCAACACATCAAAGATTCGTAGTCTATCAAATGGATGTGAAGTCTCGCGTTCTCGAACGGCGTCTTGAAAGAAGAAGTCTATGTAGAACAACCGCCCGGCTTTCGGCGGGGACATCAGGTTTATAGACTCGAAAAGGCTCTATATGGGTTAAAACAAGCACCCGGGGCATGGTACGATACCTCGTCGAGTTTCTTCTTCGAGAAAAGTTTTCGAAAGGCACGTAGATCGCACGCCGTTCAAGCATTCGACCGGAAGACGACTTATTACTCGTGCGGATCTATGTAGACGACATTATCTTCGGATCGAAGAACGTCGTCATGTGTCGGCAGCTTTGAGAAAATGATGAAGGACAAGTTTGAGATGTCAATGATGGGTGAAATGAACTATTTCCTCGGCTTTCAAGTCAAACAATCCGAAAAGGGAACGTTCATTAACCAAGGCAAATACACTCGAGACCTCATCAAAAGATTCGGTTGTACATCCGAGCAAACCTATCAAGATCCCGATGAACACGAATATGAAAATCGATCTTGATAAAGAGGGAGTATCGATAGACCAAACCGAATTTCGTACGAATGTGGTTCCTTATTATATCTAACGGCTACTCGTCCCGACATAACTTATGTTGTAGGTGTCATGCGCTCGATTTCGGGCGAATCCTAAGCGAGCCACATGGACTCGGCAAAGAAGATTCTCCGCTACCTCGGAGGCACACCCGACATAGGTTTATGGTATCCAACTGATGATAATATTGAACTAACCGGCTATTCCGATGCCGACTATGCGGGATGTAGAATTGACCGAAAATCAACTTCGGGAACTTGTCGGTTCTAGGCGAGAAGCCGATCTCATGGTTTTCAAAGAAGCGGCACTCGGTAGCCACGTCAACTACGAAGGCCGAATACATGGCTGCCGGGAAGTTGTTGCGCCCAAATCCTTTGGGCCGAGACAAAGAGCTAAGAGACTATGACGTCATTCGGAATGAAGTGCCGATATTCTCGCGACGATACAGGTGCTATTGCAATCACTCGAACCACCGTACTTCACACGAGATGCAAGCACATGGATATTAGGCATCACTTCATTCGTGACCATGTCAAAAAGAAGGATATCAGGATGGAAAAGATCCATACTGACAAACAAAGGGCTGATATTCTGACCAAGCCTCTAGCTGAATCCAGATTCAAAGAACTTTCAGTAGAGCTAGGTCTGCTGGACCCTACTGACCCCAGTCAGTAAGAGTCTTCAAGAGAGGACCATTTCAGTAAGGGGGAATGTTCACTCTCAGTACTGAGTATAATCAGTACGTAGAGAATCAGCAACCATCTACATGAGGTATCAGCTGACTACTATGTTCAGCTGACAGGTTTGCGTATCTCTACTCAGTAGTAACTAATAGAACAATATTCTGCACTTATAATTCAGATTCAGCATGGTATTAATTATCTTAAAGTTTGTCATTTAATGAAAACGACTCTCATTTAATGCACGACATTCTATGCATAAGTATGCTGAATTCTGCCACGCATTTAATGCATGTCCTATCATAGTTACTACTTAGGCAAGTTACAACTGGCTTTGACTTAGGCGGCTACTGTGATCATTACCTTCTTTATAATATCCAATCTTAACCGTCCATATCATAAAGCAGATTTAAATTTGGCCTTTGATCGAAAACTCTTCACCTTCACGTTAGATATATATTTTCAATCATGTATTAGAAACCGCCATTAGTATATCTTCAAATCCTTTGCTCCAAAAATTCTGAGATCTCTAGCAATCCTTTACTTGCATCTTATCTTCTCTATTCTCAGAATTTTATCGGTATAATTATTAAATCTGTTACTATACTTCATTATCTCTTTTCAGTATCGCTATACTAACTATTTTATGAACAAACGATACTGATAATCTTTTCTTGTGACAGATAAAAGGACAGATCTTTCTCTCGCCTCCCCAGGGAACATGCAGGAAATCTTAGACAAAGACCGTGTCTGGTGCGAACCAGTCATGGAGTTTGACGCATGCGACCTTGACTTCATGGACGAGATTTTCTCATATCTGAGAGCGTCTGGATTGGAGCAGTTCCTCTCAAGGAAGCCTACCTTCTTCCTTCCTCGACAGGTGTCTCAGATATACCTCAACTCAGATTCGATATCTGGAGACATCATTGGACGTTTTGCCGTCCACTCCATAAGCGATGCCTCTATGCAACTGAAGCGGATCTCAATTAAAGAAGCACTGAGGAGAAGCTTCGCTTTGCCTGCTAAAGGAGTTAGCAATGTTGGCTACAACGATGACAGGATAGACGACTATCTATCTATATTCTGCGGAAAGCCTTCCACATTCAGAGCGGCCTTCCCAAAGAACATTATGCTGCCCCAGTTCCGTGCACTAGCTTATATAGTCACGCAGCTACTGACAAGCCAAGCGGGCTCATTCGATCAAGTATCGAGACCCAAGACCAGCTCATGATGGCAATATATGATAAAGCAAAAATCAACTGGACGGAGTTCTTTCTTCGAGAGTTCATGGTTCAAGCTGCCAAATTTGATAAGGCAACGTACAACCTGACATTAAAAGGCAAGCTGGTGTATGGACTGAAGCTGTCCATCATGATACAAGATTTCTGTGGAGATGACCAGATCACCTTTGAGGACAAGGTACACTTTAATGTAAAGAAGATCAGGTTCCACAACAGAATAGCAGCTCTTCAGCAGATCGGTTCAGGACCGTCGCTTCAGCAAACCACGCCTACCAAGAAGAGATCTCCTCTAGCGACAATTTCTAAGGCATCGGCTAAACGTCTGAAGAAAACCATCGCTGATGTCCCTACTGAATCCGAGGCAGTACCGGAGGAAACTACTGAACAACCAACTGTTGAACAGGCTACTGAACATGCTACTGAATAGCCTACTCAGCCTATGCAGCTAATAGATGAGTCATAGTCCTCCGAGGAGACTCATTCGGTGGAGAAGGCCGTCTCCACTAAACAGACTCAAGAAGTGGATCAAGGGGTTCCAGCTGAACCTAGCCAGAGTGCTGATATACAAACTCTGGAAAGCCCGCTTGATATTCCACCACTCAGCACTTTGCCATCTGCTGAAAAACAGACGTCCGCCATAGATCTTGACGACTCAGAAATGGCGTCTGAGCAAGAATCAATCGGAATGGAAGCCTCAGCGCTCAGATCTCAAGCATTTCGAGAGATAGCTGACCAAATACCGGAGATCGCTGGCCACCAGGACTTGGTGTTAATTGCTAGACAGGCCAGGCTCCACATGCTCCTAAGGTTCCAGGAGTGGCACCCACAGCTTCGCCTCATCCTTCACTACTCCTGTGACCAATTACATATGGAGGAGCAGCACCTAAGGCAGCAGATAGGCTACTCCAGGCCTGCTGACCTAGGTAACTTCGATGATCTGAGGGCCGCGATGCTGGCCTTGCTCCACGATAGGCAGCAGACTTCAGGCTCAGCCCACTCAGATGGGTCTGACCACGACGGTCAGGACCCACCCCACGATTCAGGCCCTGGGAAGCCTGATGAGGGAGTACCCCAGGATAAGGATACAAGCTACTGAACCTTCGATCTACCGCTCAGTATCCTTGGGCCTGTGAAGTCGGCGGCTGGTACTTCAACGTCTGCAGAGCCTGCTCAGCTCTTGCTAACATCTCAGTTTGAAGTAGCGCCCAGCCCCAAAGGCCGACGCTCAAAGTCCATGGCCAAGGCACTGAAAAGCCAAGGAGCTCAGAACAGAGCTCTAGCCAAAGCTGTCCATAGAGTATGGAAGAAAACTGCTGAAGCCACTAGCGCTGAGCTTCAGGGGCTGAAAACCTCTCTATCCGACTCAGCTGCCCCTGATGTCTCTTCCATTGTCTCAAATGCGCTGGCAAAGCAGAGACAGGACTTTGAAGATCAGCTCAGAGTGATTCAGGAGGGACAGGCCAAACTGCTTGAAGAATTCAAGGCCTCTCAGTCCACTCATACTGAATCAGTCTCAAACCTATCCCAGGCCACTGAACTCAGACTCAACAATATTCAACAGGCCCTTGAAGGAAAGGTTTCTGAGAAGCTGAATGATTTTAAGGCTGAAGGTGACCTCTCCCATAAATTCTACGAAAAGGAACTCGCTACTGAGAGGAATGAGCTGCATGAGGCCCTGACAAAGGTCAACGACAAACTCAAAGAATTGTCAGCCTCCTACAAAAGCCTCAATCTCCGAATATCCACTCCTACCCCGGCTGTAATTGATGATGCCAAAAAGGGGGAAGGAAAGGATAAAAGGGAAGAAAAGAAAGACAGTGAAAAAGGGGACAAGTCAACCCCCAAGCCACAGCCAAATTCACTAAGGGGGAAGCTCCACCGAAGCCCGCCAAGGAAACCAGGTCAGTAGCAGACGCAAGCGAAGTTCAGACTATTGCTGCTACTGGACCAGCTGAAGAGACCCAGGGTGTCTCCGCTGTGAGCACAGCAGAGACCGGCCCAAGTGGCTCTGGAACAGCTACTCACGCAACCCAGACTCCTACTGATATTATTAAGGTGGTTGGTGAGTTTGCTGAACATGATGATTCAGAAGAGGAAGAAGCCCATCTACCACCACCTGTTCCAGGCAAGGTTGCATGGACACGGACACGGTACGACACGGACACGGGACACGGGATATGGTATTTTTTGAAAAATTTAGGACACGATACGGGCGCTAATATAAATAATATTAAATTATTAATATATATATATATATATATATATATATATATATATAAATGATTAAGTCAAACTTTTCAATATCAAACTCATTGTTCACATTATTAACTCAAAATGCATAAGTCATAACTCATAATTTATAATCATAGCATAAAAATGTGAAATACTAAGATAAGTAGATAACAATAATAAACATTAGTCTTAAAAGTCATAATAATATAAATAAAAAGTAATTTTTCAAGTTTTATGAATCGGTGTAGAATACTTCATCCAACAAATTATTTTCCACTTCCGGCTCATCAAAGGTGAGATTTGCAATCTCTAAAATCCCAACATCACTATTCAACTCAAAACTGTCAGTTTATTGATGCGTTAAGAGTCTAATTTTTTTTTTTGGTGGTCGTGTCCGGGAAGAGTCGGACATTTAAGTGGTTGATCTTGTGTAGTTAGTATTCTCACTTCTGCGTAAGTGGTTGATCTTGTGTAGGTCTTGGGTTCGATTCCCATTAGGGACGATTTGTAATAAAAATAAAAAAAAAATCAGAAATTTAAATTCCCGTGTCCGGGAAGAGTCGGACACTTCAATTCCCGTGTCCGAGAAGAGTCGGACACTTCAATTCCCGTGTCCGGGAAGTGTCCATTTTTTTTTTTTTTTTTAATTTGCTGGACACGTTTTTGCCGTGTCCGACACGTGTCGGGCGCGTGTCCGAGCGTGTCCGTGTCCGACACGTGTCCGACACAGTACGGCGACATTTTTCGAAGTGTCCGTGCAACATAGGTTCCAGGCAAAGGGAAGAAAGTACTGAAACTCCCGACCCCTCCAGCAAAGAAATCAAAGAGATACATTTCTACTGAAGAGGAGGCTCAGATAGCAGCTGACGAGAAGCTTGCTAGGGAGATAGCCAAAGCTGAGGCAGCCAACAAGCCTAAAGCAAAGACCTCTCAAGGCAAAACTAAGGCACCAGCTCGAGGCGGAAAGAAAACTGCTAGGTTGCCTCCAACGAAGCTCAAGATTCATGATGATGAAGGTAGAGAAAAGGAAAAGGAGCAACAGCAGAAGAATACTGAGAAGCAGGGTACATCCAAAGAGAAATCCAGTACCCCTGCTGACTCAGAAGACTCTCCTCACCAACCTTCCTATATGAGATCCAAAGAATAAGATGCTGAGATCGAAGCCATTTTCGCTCAGATGGATAGGTATCTCTACAGAGGAGAGGAAGCCAGACAGATAGAAGCTGCCAGACAGAGAATACATATGGCAGACCTTGAGGCACTGAGAATTCGTACTGAACAAGAGGCCAGGCTGAGAGTACCTTCAAAACCTGATATTCCTTATCGATACAGAAGGTTCAGGAAGCCAGCTGATCTGAAATCGCATAGATGGCCAAGGACGGAACGATTGGATGCTCGCTCGGTTTACTCGAGAGATGGGAATCTCGCAAAGATAGAGTTTATCAAGCGCAATTATTTCTAGAGGTTCTGGCCAGACAAGGCTAAGACTGATGCCTACACAGAATGGATGATGATAACAGAACCGGATCTATACGTATACTTGCATAAAGCCGTATCTGAAGGTATAGAAGTTAGTGTTCCTGAGCCCAGAATCATACCTCCGCCAAGAAGAAATGATGACTCAGTCCATCATGGAGTAATAGAAAAGGAAGTGAAGAATGCTTTGCTGCGAACGAGAGGACTTGAAGAAGATGAGCCGGCGGACTTATTTCGAATACACAAGCCGAGGAAGAACTCATACGAGAATGTATGGCTTGCCCCTCACTCGAATCGAATCGCAAAACTTTATGGACAGGATCAAGCAGTACAAGCGTTCTTAGTATTAGATTTCTTTATCTTCCTAGCTTAGAAAGAGATGTAATGTACTGAACTTTCATATCTTATATATACATTCTCTTTTGGCTCAGACAATATCTTATTGTCTAAACGTAGCCGTGTTTGTTTTTATGCTTAAACACTCAGAATCACTGAAGTGATTGCTGACTCACACACTCACTTTATCTTACTTGTCAGCTTATTGCTTCTCTAGATCTGATAGTCTAATTGTTGTGTTTCGGGGGAATTGTTTAGATAGAGGGAAACTGTTTTGCCCTGCTCCCCTCAGTAGACTAGAACTTGAAGAACAAACTCCACTGATCCTACTTGTAATAATGTAAGGAGCTCTGTTTCTGATAGTTTAGTGTTAGCATAGATGATAGGTTTTGGCATCATCAAATAGGGGGAAATTGTTGGGTGATGATTTTATCCTCAAGATCGTTATACTTAGTGGGAAATGATTACTGTCTTTGGCAAGCGACCGTAAGCTCAGTAGCCTCGTGCTCTGTACTTATCTGAAGATTTTAAGATCCCAAAACCCTATCTTGATTGATGAACCATTCCCGTGTAATTGTTTTGTCTCTGAGGTTTCAGACTCAGTAGACACTCTGCTCGGTTAAGGCGGTCGGTGGCTTATCGGCCTCGGCACCGAAGTAGAAGACTCGGATTTCTTGGACTCGAGCGGGAGCAAGATATCGAAGGAGTCGGTAGAACCGAACTCGGCAAAGAGTAGTTCACCGAACTCGAGGGCGACCATCGATAGAGTACCCTCGGTGACTCTCTTCCGAATGAAGATCGGACTCGGCAACGGCACGATCTTACGAACCGTCGGACACTTTTTGAATATACAATCAGTATTGTCAAGTACGAGGAAAAGAGAAGTCAACTTCAGTATGCCTCGAAGTCTGTTCCATCTCAACCACTCCATAATCCTCGACAAATGACAAGCATACACGTGTCTCTACCTACTAAAGCTGCAAGTCAACATATTTCCAGAAAAGGAGGGAAAGGACACTGTTACATCCTTCAAAAAGAGCCGTTAGCTACCAAAAGAGAGAGAAAGGAAGATCGTCTCCAACGGATCTTTTCCAATCTCTGCTCTATAAATAGAGGGACATTTCAAGCTTTGAAAAAGAGAGAGAGACGAATGCGCATAAGCTTAATGACAAGAACAAACACAAGCATTCAAAAGAGCTAGAACCAAAAACCCTAAGTCTTCCGCAAGAATTTGAAGATCTATCTCCGGCGAAAGACTACCTTCTCAGCTCATAGGGAACCAAGCTAAACTGTTAGAAGAGCCTCTAGTATCCAAATCGATGATACACGAACCTAAAGCTTATTTCAGTTGTTCGTCGATTTAGAAGCCACTCTCTCATTCCCTATCCCTCTAACCCTAAGCTCAACAGAATATACTTATAGCTTAGACGAAGGAGTTCATATTTGAACCCAATCCTTATTGTAAAAGGACTCCTTCATAGTTGGAGAAGTTTGTCAAACACTTTAGTTTGATGCCTTTGTAAGCCGGGACTTGCTCGATATAATCCCCAAGCCACGGCTTTGTCCCGTGCACAAGCCGATCGAGACTAACTCGGCCTAATAAATAGCCTCCCCGAACTTTTCGGGACAGTGGACGTAGGATCGATTGATATCCGAACCACTTTAAAAATCTGTGTCTTGTTATTGCTTTCTGATTACTGTTGCATTGATTTTATTGTTCATACTGAAAACCTACTTTAAAATCATACAACTGTCTCAGCATACTGAAGTGTCTATTTGCTAAACTGAGACTTGCTAAAACGGTTTTTCCACTCAACTGATTTGGGCCTACACTTTTCCGCACCGCTGAACTCTACCTGTTTGATACTGAATTCTGACTCAGTCAGCTAGCAGATCTCAGTAGAGTCAGACTCTTTGCCACACACGATTTAGAACAGCTATTTGGTCTGCTGAATTATTTCAGTACGTCACTTTCCTGAACAGGACTGTTCGTGTTCGAAGTTGAGAAAATCGGTTTCAGGTGTATTCACCCCCCCCTCTACACCTGACCGTACACTCGGAACCAACATGAAATGACTTCAAAGATCCTAACGATCGGAAGACTTCGTTTGCCGTTCTTGAGTCCGATTTCGATTCGATGGCATGCTCTCGCTGAGTCGGCTCTACCGAAGATCGCTCTAAGTTCGATGAACTACTCTGCCGAGTTCGGTTCTGCGACTCCTTTCGCATATCTTTGCTCCGCCGAGTCCAAGATCACTTAGTCTTCTACTTACGTGTGCGAGGCAGATAATCTACTGAGTGCCTGAACCAAAGCAGAGTGTCTGCTGAGTCTGAAACCTCAGAGACAAAAACAAATTACAACGTAATGGTTCACCAATCAATATAGGGTTTTGGGATCTTCAAATCTTCACAGACTCTTTCAGAGCACAGGGCTACTGAGTGTATGACAACACAGAAGACTAAGTCATTTCCCACTATTTACCAACATTGCTGAGGATAGAATCATCACCCAACATTTTCCCCCTATTTGATGATGCCAAAACCTAATAACTATCAATTAATCAACCTAACATTATGACTTATCAGAAACAGAGCTCCTTACAAATATTACAAGTAAGATCAGTGGAGTTGTTCTTCAAGTCCTAGACTACTGAGGGGATCAGGACGGAAGGTGAGAACATATACATAATTTAATCAACTTTTTCCCCCTGTCTTAACAACATTTTCCCCCAATACTAACAAGTCTATCAGAATCTAGCTAAGCAACAACTGACAGCAAAATAACAGACAGTGAGTATGTGAGTCAGTAATCACTTCAGTGATTCTGAGTGTTAAGCGTAAACAAACACGGCTATTCAGACAATAAGGAATTGTCAAAGCCAAACAGAGATATTATATATATGAGAATTTCAGTACAGTTACATCTCTGCTAGACTAAAGAAAGAAAGATACAAGGAGAATACAGAAGCAAGAAATCATTTGTACTGCCTAATCCTGTCTTTGAAATTCTGAGATTGAGTTTCAGGAAGAGTCAGTCCATACATGCGATATGTGACCTTTCTCAGCTTCAGTATCTCAGCAAAGTCCGCTGGGTCTTCTTCATCAAGGAATTTGGCTTCAGCAGCGTCCTTCACTTCTTTCTCTATTACACCGTAGTGAATAGATCCATCAAGCCTCTGTGGGGGTGGCAGGATTCTGGGATCAGGAACTCTTACTTCAACATTTTCTTTGATAGCTTTTTGAAGTCTGGCATACATATCCAAGTCAGCTCTCATGATCTATTCAGTATATGCCACTGACTTGCGTTTCTCATACCAGAATCTCTAGAAGTAGTTCCTCTTTATGAACTCGATCTTCAGTGCTTCCCACCTCTGAGTGAATTCCACTGGTATCCATTCATCCGTTCTTGGCCATCTTTGAGTCTTCAGATCAGTAGGCTTCCTGAATCTCCTGTATCTATAGGTAATGTCAGCCTTTTCTGGGATCCTTTGACTTGCTTCCTTTTCAGTCCTGAGCCTGAGAGCTTCAAGATCAGCCATTCTTATTCTCTCTCTGGCTGCTTCTATTTGTCTGGCCTCTTCACCTCTATATAGATATCTGTCTAACTGAGCCCAGATTTCTTCCATCTCTTGTTCCTGTGCCTTTGATGCAGTATAGGAGGGCTTATGAGGTGGCTCTTCTTATGAGTCAGCAGGCGTGGATGATTTTTCTTTAGAAGTCCCCTGCGGCCCAGCTGATTGCTGCTGCTGCTGCTCCTTTTCCTTTTCTTTATCAGCCTCGTCCCTGAGTTTAAGCGTTTTAGGAGGCAGCCTAGCACCTATTTTCTTGCATCCAACTGGAGCCTTAGTTTTGCCTTTGACAGGCTTCTTCTTGGGTTTATTGGCGGCTTCAACTTCGGCTATCTCCCTAGCCAGCTTCTCATCTGCTGCTATCTAAGCCTCCTCCTCCGGGGTTATGAACCTCCTGGGCCCTTTCTTCTTGGAGGGAGGGGTTGGAAATTTCAGTGTCTTTTTGCCTTTTCCGGCAACTGGAGGAGGGAGAGGAGCTTCTTCCTCTTCTGACTCCTCGTCAGCATACTCAGCAACTTCCTTTATAATATCAAGAGGAGTTTGAGTTGCCTGAGCTGTGACTTCTTTGGCTCCTGAGCCACTTGGGCCAGTCTTAGTTGATGCTGCAGCTGCAGCTGAGACACCCTGGGCCTCGCCAATTTCAATAGGTCTAGTAGGGGCAGATGACTGAGTTTGAGTTGCCCCTGCTACTGACCTTTCTTTCTTTGTTGCTTTTAGTATCAGTTCCTTAGGTGCTTTCTCTATAACACCTTCCCCCTTTTTGGCATCGGCAAATAGGGTTGGGGGCTGAGCAGATACCTTTCTATTCAGGCTTTTGTATGAGTATAACAGATCGTCCAGCTTATTATGTAGCTTTGTCAGTGCCTTATGCAGCTCGTTTCTCTCATTTGTCAGCTAATCGTTGTATTTCTTGTGTGAGAGATCAGCCGCAGCCTTGAATTCTTTCAGCTGCTTCTCCACCTTCTCTTCAAGGTCCTTCTGAATATTCTCTATTCTGAGTTCATTGGCTTGAGAGATGGAATTGACGGATTCAGTGTGAGTGGTTTGAGCGGCCTTGTAATCATTCATCAGTCTGTCCTGGCCTTCCTGAATCATCTTGAGCTGAGCTTCGAAGTCAGCTCTCTGTGCAGCTAAGGCATTCGTCAGAATGCTGGAGAAGTCAGGGATTGGAGATGTTGAGATCGCTATTCTGAGTCCCCGCAGCTCTGCACTCTATGCCTCAGTGGTTTGCCGCCAAGTCTTGTGGACGGTACGGTCAAGTAGGCGATTCTGACTGCCTTGGTTCCTCAGTGCCCTGGCCACTGATTTCGATCGACGGCTCTTTGGGCCGGGAGCTACTTCGAAAGCAGATTCGAGAAGGAGCTGAGCAGGGTCAACTGCCTTTGAAGTACCAGCCACTGTCTGCCCGGGACCAAGGATGTTGAGTGGAGGGTCAGCAGTAGATTTTGTGGCATCCTTGTCCGGTTGAGTTCCCTCATCAGGCTTCTCAGGGCCTGAATCACGGGGTGGGTCCTGACCATCGGGGTTAGACCCATCTGAGGGCCCAGATGCTGTGATAGGTTGTCTGTCATTCAGCAGTGCGAGCATTGCTGCCCTCAGATCTTCAAGCGTGCCGAGGTCAGATGGCTCTGAGTAGCCAATCTTCCCTCTGATCAGCAGCTCTTCTTCGTGGAGCTGTTCGCAGGAATGGTGAATGACTAGTCTTTTCAGGTTGTGCCATTCTTGGAACCTTATTAGTATATGGAGCCTCGCCTGCCTAGCAAGTAGGACAAGATCAGAGTGGCTGGCAATCTCCGGAATCACTTCAGTAATCTCTCGAGAGGCTCTGGACTTTAGAGCAGTGGCCTCCATCCCGACAGATTCTGACTCCGAGGCTGTCTCCAACTCTTCGACTTCAATTGGAGAGGTCTTTTTTTCAGCAGACGGGATGCTGCTGAGTGGTGGTACATCCAAGGGGCTTTCCAAGGTTTGAACTTCTTTAGCCTGGACATCTTCAGCTTGGACCCCTTGGTCCACTGTTTCTCCATGTTCAGTGGAGACGGTCTTTTCCACTGACTGAGTCTTCTCAGAAGACTCTGGTTTGTCTCTCAGCTGTAGAGGCGGCTGAGCAATTACTGTCTCTGGCTCCGCCTCAGTCTCAGTAGGCACAACCTCGCTGACCTTCTTCAGCCTCTTGGTTGGTGCCTTAGGCGTTGATTTAGGGAGTGACCTCTTCTTCGTCGGTGTGGAGGTCTGCTGACTCCCGGCCTTCGGGTCAGCGGGCCCTGAGCCAATCTGTTGGAGGGTGCTTGTCCTATTCTGGAACCTGACCTTCTTCACGTTAAAGTATTGCTTGTCAGCGAAGGTGAAGCTGTCAGATGCGCAGAAATCTTCGATCATAACGGAGAGTTTCAGTCCGTATAGGAGCTTTCCTTTGACACTGAGCCTCTTCGATGCCTTGTCAAATTTGGCTGATTGCGTCATGAACTCTTTGAGGAAAAACTCAGTCCAGTTTATCTTGGCCCGATCATATATGGCCATCATTAGTTGTAGCTTGGGCCTTGATACTTGGTCAAATGAGCCTGCTTGACTCGTCAGAAGCTGAGTCACTACGTACGCCAATGCTCTGTACTGAGGGAGCATTGCGTTCTTGGGAAAGGCAGCTCTGAAGACTGTTGGCTTCCCGCAGAACTCTGTGAGGTACTCATCCATCAGATCATCTTTGTAAGCAGTAGTGGTGAATCCTTCATTCGGCAAGTGGAAGCTTCTCTGAAGAGCTTCACGGATAGACATCTGCTTGACTTCTATAGCGGTACGCGAGGGATCGCCTACTCGGTGAACTACAAATCTGCCTCTGATGTCTCCGTCCACTGAATTGGAGTTCAGATAAATCTCAGCGACTTGACATGGTAGGAAGAAGGTTGGCTTCCTTGTCAAGAATTCTTCAAGCCCTGTCTCCCGTAGGGCGAAGAAGATCTCTTCCATGTACTCCAAGTCACAGGAATCGAATTCCATGGCTGGTTCACACCAAACACGATCCTTCTCAAGGATCTCTTGCATATCGGTCGGAGAAATGACAATGTTCCCTGTCATTCTAACAATCTGCATACACAGTTTAGGTCAGTATCGATTAGAATATAAGAGAAATAAAATCATACGATACTTAATGATCATTGAAGAATTACCAAAAGATTTTCTGAAGATTTTGAAGAGAATTTTGATAGAAGATAATAAGTATCTCAGAAAATCTCGGGTACTTAAGATATTTGCATATATGAAATGGCGGTGTCAAATGTTTTTAATACATAAATATATCTTAGAGAAGATAAACAGTTAAAGATCAAGGGTTCAGTTTGAACGCGCTTTTTGAGATGGACGGTTAGGATTAAGTTTTACAAAATAGGCAATGATCAAATTAGCCGCCTAAGTCAAAAGCCAGTTGTAAATAGCCTAAGTAGTAACTTGATACGACATGCATTTAATGCGTTACAGAGTTCAGCATGCTTGTACATAGAATGTCGTGTATTAAATGAAGTCCGTTAAAATTAAATGACATTTCCTAAGGCATTGAATACGATGCTGAATCTGATTCATAAATGCACAGAATTGTTGTATAGGCTACTGAGTAGAGATACGCAAACCTGTCAGCTGAACATCGTAGTCAGCTGATACCTCGTGTAGATGGTTGCTGAGTCTCTACGTATTGATTTTACTCAGTACTGAGAGTGAACATTCCCCCTTACTGAATGCTCCTCTCCTGAATCCTCCTACTGACTGGAGTCAGTAGGGTCCAGCAGACCTAGCTCTACTGAAAGTTCTCTGAATCTGGCTTCAGCTAGAGGCTTGGTTAGTATATAAGCCCTTTGGTGGTCAGTATGGATCTTCTCCATCCTGATATCCTTCTTTTGGACATGGTCACGAATGAAGTGGTTTATGATGTCCACGTGCTTGCATCTCGTTTGAAGTACATGATTCTGAGTGATTGCAATGACATTTGTATTGTCGCAGAAGATAGGCACTTCATTCTGAATGACGCCATATTCGCGTAGCTGCTGTCTCAGCCAAAGGATTTGGGCGCAGCAACTTCCGGCAGCCATGTATTCAGCTTCAATAGTTGACGTTGCTACTGAATGCTGTTTCTTTGAGAACCATGAAATCAGCTTACTGCTGAGGAACTGACATGTTCCAGAAGTTGACTTTCGGTCAATTCGACATCCTGCATAGTCAGTATTAGAATAACCAGTTAGTTCAATATTATCATCAGATGGATACCATAAACCCATGTCAGGTGTTCCTCTGAGATAGCGAAGAATCTTCTTTGCTGAGTCCATGTGACTCTGCTTCGGATTCGCCTGAAATCGAGCGCAGACACCTATAGCATAAGTTATGTTAGGACGAGTAGTTGTTAAGCATAATAAAGAACCAATTATAGCACGAAATTCAGTTTGGTCTACTGATATTCCCTCTTTATCAAGATCAATTTTCATATTCGTGTTCATCGGGATTTTGATTGGTTTGTCGGATGTGCAACCGAATCTCTTGATGAGGTCTCGAGTGTATTTGCCTTGATTGATGAACGTTCCCTTCTCTGATTGTTTGACTTGAAAGCCGAGGAAATAATTCATCTCTCCCATCATTGACATCTCGAACTTTTCCTTCATCATTTTCTCAAACTGCTGACACATGATGACGTTCTTCGAATCGAAGATGATGTCATCTACGTAAGATCTACACAAGTAATAGGTCGTCTTCCAGTCGAATGCTGAATAATGTGCGGTCTACTGTGCCCTTCTGAAAACCTTTCTAAAGAAGAAACTCAGATAAGGTTGATGTCCCTGCTGAAAGCCGGGAGGTTGTTCCACATAGACTTCTTCTTTCAGAACGCCGTTCAGGAAAGCAGACTTCACATCCATTTGATATACTGTGAATCTTTGATGTGGTGCGTAGGCCAGGAATAGTCTGATTGCCTCCAATCTTGCAACTGGAGCGAATGTTTCATCGAAATCTATCCCTTCAGCTTGACAGTAGCCTTTTGCCATGAGCCTTGCTTTATTCCTTACTATGACGTTTTCATCTCGCATGTTCTTGAAGACCCATTTTGTTCCAATCACATGTTGATGCCGGGGTCTGTCAACAAGCTTCCAAACTTCGTTTCTCGTGAACTGATTCAGCTCCTCCTGCATGGCTATGATCCAGTCAGCATCTTTCAGTGCGTCCTCAACTGACTGAGGTTCTTCAGTAGACAAGAAGCAGGAATATAAGGCGCTTTCTCCCTGACAGAATCTGGATCTTGTCTTTACGCTTGCTGAAGGATCTCCAATAATTAAATCAGAAGTGTGAGCATCCAGCCACGATCTACGATGTTTCATCGCTTCATCTGAAATTTGATCAACACAGATAGTAGGTGAGTTAGGCATTTCAGTTGTACTATTCTGAGATTGAAGTAATTCAGTTACGAGAGTGTGATCTACTGAGTCACCAGGTTCAGGGGCATTTAGCTCAGGAACATCATTAGTTCCCCCTGAATTATTATTCTCAGTAGAGGTCTCAGTTACCACTTGGGTTTCTTCATCGACCTGAGTTACCTGGGATTGACTCTGTACTGGAGAGTCAATCTGTTCAACTACTTCTGCTGCTGGCTGAGATTCAATAGATTTATCTTCAGTTTCCTCATCTGAATCATCATCCCAACATAGCTGGATCTTTTCAACTTTATCTTTTAAGCTCAGGTCCTGTAGCTGCTTACTGATGTCCTGAGATTCAGGTTTAGAGTTTCTTCTCCTGTCTTCAGTAGCAAACTCATTAAAACAACATGAGGGCTTTCCTCCACGCAAAGGGTTCGATAGTTAAAGACTCTGAAAGCTTTGCTGACCCGGGAGTATCCTAAGAAAACTCCCTGATCTGACTTGCTATCAAAAGTCTTCAGCTGATCTTTCCCGTTATTGTGAATAAAGCACGAGCACCCAAAAATATGGAAATAAGATAAAGAAGGCTTCCTGCCGTTCCATTGTTCATATGGTGTCTTCTTATGCTGCTTTGTCAGTAGAGATCGGTTCTGAGTGTAACATGCAGTGTCCGTAGCTTCTGCCCAGAATTTGGTTGGGAGTCCTGAGTCTGCGAGCAGGGTTCTTGCTACTTCTTTGAGTGTTCGATTCTTCCTTTCAGCAACCCCAATTTGTTGAGGCGTGCGTGCGGTAGACGTCTCATGCTCTATGCCTTCTACTTTGCAGAACTCCTCCACCATGAAATTCAGGAACTCAGTTCCTCTGTCTGAACGTATTTTAATGATCTTGGTGTTCTTCTCGACACTAAGCATTTTCAGAAGCCTTGGTAACTCTGTTTTGACGTCAGATTTGTTGGCAATAAATATGACCCATGTGTAGCGCGAGTAGTCATCAATGACCACTAATGCATACTTCTTGCCTTTGATCGTCACTGGAGAGACTGGATTGAACAAATCCATACGTAGCAGCTGAAGGATTCCATCAGTGGAAGGAGATGGAACAGGTGGATTTTGATTATTTGTTTTCTTTCCCTTCAGACCTGCTTCACACTGAGTGTCTTTGCTGAATACTTCATTCGGCAGTCCTCTTGCTAGAGTGTTTCTGGCTAATTTGTTGAGCGTTTTGAAGTTGAGATGGCTGAGTCTTCTGTGCCAGAGCCACCCCGTTCTGTTGTCATTCTTCGCCAACAAACAAGCTTTAGGTTCAGTTGAGTTCCAGTCAGCTACATAGATATTCTTTTTGCGCGAACCCGATAACACTGTTTTCCCTGTGGATTTATCAATAACATCACAGAAACTAGCGTAAAAAATCACTTTATTCGAGTTATCGCAAAATTGACTAACAGAGAGAAGGTTATGCTGAAGTCCTTCAACATATGATACTCTTGGAACTTTGGCAGTTCCAATGCTGAGTGTTCCATAGCCTCTGGTGTAGCCTTTTGCATTGTCTCCAAACTCGATTCGGGATCCTTCTTCAATAGTATAATTCTTTAGTAGGTCCTTTTGGTACGTCATATGTCTTGAGCATCCGCTATCCACATACCAAGGGTCCTTGTGCACCTGCAAAACAGAATTATATTTAGGTACCCTTTATTTTTGATTTTGGATCCTTAGATGTTAGTTTTGGAAACCCATATCTGTCTTACGACCCTGGTGGTCTCAGACAGTTTCTTTCCACTTTTGTCAACGTATCTGACCACTGGACTGGTCGATGCTGACTTCTGAAGCTTTTCAGGTTCAGGAGTCCTGATCTTCTGAGTGGGTGGATTGCTGACCTTTGCCTTCTGTACGGCTTTCTTCTTCTTTTTCTGACTTTTGGATCCTTTCCTGACTATAGGATCATAGTAATATGACCCATACTGAGTTGGATGTGTCAGCTGTGGAGGTCCATACTGATCAGCCCATTTTGCCTTGCTGGTTCCCCCTTGACTGAACTGGGGTGTCTTGGTGCTGATCTTCTTGTCAGAGTGCTGATCACTAGCCGGTTTTCTGAGCGTACGGGGGCAGATGAGGAGGCTCCCTGGTTGAATCCAAGTCCCTCCTTGCAATGCTTGGGCTTGTTGCTTGCTAGCATAGCCTCTAGCTTCTTTTCAGCGCCCATGTATCGCTCTGTCATCAGGTTCCTCCAGACATCATCACTCTTTTTCAGCAGTTCATGCTTGGTCTGAAGTCCTGACAACTCTTGCTTCAGTAGACTCAGTTCATTATCTTTCTGAGTCAAGTCTTTGGTCAAAACTGAGATCTGATCTTCTTGATGCTGAGACTTGGCCATCCGAGAGTTTATCTCCTCCCTGAGTCTCAACACAAGTCCTTCTGACTCAGTAGCAACCTGACTTTCCTGAGAAAGTCTCTGATTCTCCACTTTCAGGGTATCCAATTCCTAAAGAGTTTGACTGAGCTGCAGACTCATCTGAATCTGTTCATCGAGTAGTTCTTCGTATGCGATCGCAACGTCCAGATTTTCATCTGCACTTGAAAGAGTGTCATGTGTGCAGTGTGAAGAGGAATTAAATGGTTCATGTGAGTTTACCTCATCCTCTTCTCCTGCCATGAGACATTTTTCAGCATCTTCTTCAACTTCAAGCTCTATGGCCATGAAAGCTGCTTCATCGTCAGATGAATCCATGAAGGAGTCGACTTCATCTGAGTCATCTGAGAGTTCACCAGCAATGTATGATTGTCTCTTCGTGATGAATTTCTCCCTTCTGGCTTTGTGTGCTGCTCGTTCAGCAGTACTGAGCTCAGGACAATCATACTGAAAGTGTCCGGGCTTTTTGCAGTTATAGCAGGTGGTAACTCTTTCTTCCTTACTTTCACTGTCTTTTGACTGTGTTGAGTCATCCTTTTTTCCTGCATTCAGAAGTATGCGAGTCAGGAGTGCGCTTAGGCGTATATTCCGACTTACCCTTGGATTCTCTGAGGGCTTTAGTCACTTTTCTGCGCCTCTCCTTCTCCTTCTGATATTTTACGGCAAGCAGTGCGTACTTCTTGGCTAGAATTCCTTCTTGTACGTCAGTGAGTGAAGGTTCAGCCTTGCTAGTCGCTAGAGTTGTTGTGCTGACTGATGCTTTAAAGGCATGGTCGACTTGAGTGTCAGCTTCAGCTCGCTGCTTCCTTTGAGGTAAGTCAAACTCCAATTCCTCTGCTTTAAGCTCTGAAAAGATATGGTCAGGAGTAACAATATCTAAATCAGAATAACGCAATAAAGTAGCAAAGGGAGTCCAGTGACCGTCTGGCAGTGCCCACAAAATTTTGAGATTCATCTCTCGGTTGGAAAATGTCTTTCCCAGCCCGTTGATAGAGTTCATCAGATCCGTGAATCTGACCTTGAGATCTTCAATGGTGTCACCAGGCATGAGGGACAATCTTTCCAGCTTTTGGAGTTCCAGCGCGAGTTTATTTGCTTTGATCTTTTGAGTCCCCCGACTCAGTAGCGCTAGAGCATCCCAGAGTTCTTTCACGGACTTGCAGTCCTGAACTCTCCCGAGATAGGAATCACTTAGGGTGGTCAGTATGGCGTTTCTGGCGACGCGGTCTAAGTTGTGAAGCTTCTTTTCCTCTGGGGTGAAGAGACTTCTGTCCTTGGGGATCTTCTTTCCGGTCATCATCCCACCTCCGTCTGCTAGATCCTGAGCTATGACGCTATCGATCATTGGAACGATAGGTCCGTCCTCTAGAACCTCTGTCATGCTGTCGTGGAGAGAGGTCAGATGTGCCTCCATTCTGACCCGCCATACACCATAGTTCTCTACTGAGAACATGGGTATCATCCTGATCCCTGACATATCAGACATGATAGATAGTGATATGAATGAAGATGATATGCAGTGAAAACGTTTTCTGGATCCGTTCAAGTAGACCATTTTCAGAATAACAAGAGTCTTATAGAACTCTCGCTCTGATACCAATTGTTGGTCCCAAGAGCACGTTCAGGTGTAGAGGGGGGGGGGTGAATACACCTGAAAACCGATTTTCTCAACTTAAACAAGAACAATCCTTTTCAGGATAATATCGTACTGAACAAGTTCAGCAGACCAGATAAGCTGTTCTGAATCGTGTGGCAGAGTGACTGACTCTACTGAGATCTGCTAGGCGGCCGAGAGTCGAATTCGTATCTTCCAGATAGAGTTCAGTAGTGCGGAATAGTGTAGGCCCAAATTCAGTTGAGTTAGGAAAACGTTTTTATCAAAAAGGTTTCAGTATATTAGTGCAATCTGTTAAGTTTGCTGAAACTCAGTTGAATGATTTAAAGGATAGTTTTCAGTATGAACAGTAAATCAATGCAACAGTAAAAACAGAACACAAGACACAGAGATTTTTAAAGTGGTTCGGACACAAAAATCCTACGTCCACTGTCCCGAAAGATCAGGAAGCTATTTATTATACTGAGATAGTCTCAGTTGGTTTGTACACTGGACAAACACTGATCTTGAGATTTATACTGAGCAAGTCTCAGTTTACAGGGTTATCAAACTAAGTGTTTGAAAAACTCTCCAACAGTGAAGGAGTCCTTTACAATAAGGATCACTTCGAAAGTGAACTCCTTCATCTAAGCTATGGATTTAGTCTATTGAGCTTAGGTTAGAGGGATAGGGAACAAGGAGTTGGCTTCTAGAACGACGAACAGCTGAATGTAAGCTTTGGGTTCGTGTATCGTCGTTTGGATACTAGAGGCTGTATTTAGGCGATTCAGCTTGGTTCCCTAAGAGCAGAGTTGTAGTCTTTCGCCGAAGATTGCTTCTTCAAACTTCTTGTGGAAGACTTAGGCTTTTTCGAATTTGCTCGTTTGAATGCTCTGTGTGTTCTCTCGTGTATGCGAAGGTTCGGTGTTCTCATGAGCTTCAAATTTGATTTGTCCCTCTATTTATAGAGAAGAGATTATGATAGATCCGTTGGAGATGATGATCCTTTGTCTCTCTCTTTTGGGTAGCTAACGGCTCTTTTGAAGTATGGTGGCAGTGTCCTTTCCCTCCATTTCTGGAAAGTTGTTGACTTGCAGCTTTAGTAGATGTAGGGTACGTGTCTGCTTGTCATTGGCCGAGGTTCAGAAGGTGGTTGAGACAGAACAGCCTTCAAGGAGATCTGAAGCTGACTTCTCTCTTCCTCGTATTGACTCTGCTGAAATGACTTCAAAGATCCTAACAGTCAGAAGACTGTCTGGCCGTTGCTGAGTCTGATTTCTGATTCAGTAGCATGCTCCTGCTGAGTTGGCTCTACTGAAGATCAGCTCTGAGTTCAGTGAACTACTCCTGCTGAGTTCAGTTCTACTGACTCCTTTCAGTATACTACTCCTGCTGAGTCTAGTATCACTGAGTCTTCTACTTCTGGTGCTGAGGCAGATAATCTACTGAGTGCCTGAACCAGAGCAGAGTGTCTGCTGAATCTGAAACCTCAGAGACAAAAACAGATTACAACGTAATGGTTCACCAATCAATATAGGGTTTTGGGATCTTCAAATCTTCATAGACTCTTTCAGAGCACAGGGCTACTGAGTGTATGACAACACAGAAGACTGAGTCATTTCCCACTATTTACCAACATTGCTGAGGATAGAATCATCACCCAACAGACACTATAAAATTATACTCCCTCCGTCCCGCTCCATGTGACACACTTCTTTTCGGCACGAGAATTAAGAAAGTGGATGATAAAGTATGAGAGAGAAGTAGATGATAAAGTAAGAGAGAGAAGATGAGTGAGATTGTGAGAGAGTAATTGATAAAGTAGGAAATAGAAATAATAAAATAAGAGAGATAAATGATTAAAGTAGAAAAAAGAAATGATAAAGTATGAGAGATAATTGATAAAGTAGAAGAAAATTTATGATTTTTTAAAAAAGTTATTTCCATTTTTGGAAGTGTGTCACTTGAGACGGGACGCCCGAAATGGAAAGTGTGTCACATGGAGCGGGACAGAGGGAGTACTACATTACGAAATAAAACTTGTTCCAACATTTGGGTAACATGTCTGGTTATTATGCTTCATATTGATTACTAGATTAAAGTGGCACGTTCCTTAATTATGAGTGACACTTTACTTCAGTGTGATTGACACTTTGAGATAAAATGACATTTTCGTTCGCTAAAATTGACACTTTTTTCATAAACAAATGACATTTTTTTCGAAACAAATCACATTTTTTTCAAATATAATTAATATTCAATAAATGATACAAATGACACTTTACTCAAATAAAAATGACATTTTGTTTGTTACGATTGACACTTTAAGATAAATAACAAATTACACATTTATTTATTACAAATGACGCGCCTTCTCTTATCAAAAAATTGAAAAAAATAAATAAATTTGTTTAAGACAAACGACACTTTTGTTCACAAAGAGTGACACGCCCGTCCATACAATAAGGGAGGAAAAAAACGAAAAAAAGGAATTCTTGTTTTTTTAAAAATGAAAAAAAAATTTAAAAAAATAATAGTGATGTTGTCATGCTGACGTCAAAAGGTCAAATTCGGGTCAAAGTGGGTCAACGGATCAAAACGGTTTAATTGAGTAATTGGGTCATGTTGGATGTGCAACATGATGTACACAAGTTTTTGTCAATAAAATAATGTAAATATTATTTTTCTCTATTAAATAACAAAATTTGCAAAATGAGTGTTAGTTTTTAAAGAACTCTTTTTCATATTTATTCTTTAACTAATTTTAAAGATATTGCTCTTTAGGTTATATGGATTATTGTTTTAATAACATAATCGATAATCAATTTGGAAAATAGGTAGGGATTTAATTTGGAATAGCTAAAGAAAAAGAAATAAATATAACATTTTACACATGGGCGATCTATGTGGCAATAACAATATTATTTTGAGAATTAAAGTTGAAAATGTATTATTTAGGGAATTAAAGTTTGAAGGAGTATTAATTTGTAAATTAACTTTCGAAAAGTTGCAGATTTAGAAAACTGAAGGAAAAAATAAGAGAATTTGCTCCACTAGTCAGCTACGTATATATTTGCATTAGTATAAATGTTTTACTTTTCATAAAATATTTGGTAAAAATTACAATTAAAGTATATTCTTAAATTTACATATTAATACAATACTTTATATAGTTAGATTATATTGGTTTGTCGGTTGTTCATCAGATACTCGCCAAAAATGTAAATTATATTAACTCGTGTAAGATAAACAAATCTTATAGTGTCCTTTTTGCCCCTATAAACATGCCAAATCCCATAATAAGCATGAACTTTTCAAGGCCCATTTTAGATAGTTTCTCATGATTAAATTGCACTATAGTTGGATATTGCACCACCTCAAAATTGCACTTGTTTGATCCACCACTCAACAATAAACAAATTTAATTTCCAAGTTGATAAAGATATTTGCAGAACCCTTAAAATAAGGTTGTTTACCTAATAACCTCTCACTTTCAAACTTTTAACGTGAGAATTATACCATATTATATTTCTTTTTCTCCATCTCTTATATATAAACTGAAAATCTAAAATTATTCATATTACTCTAGAGTCGAGGAAGGCCTCTCTCCGCAAGACGAAAAACGCCCCGGTAGTGCTCTCGGTTTTGGCGTTTCGTCCCCAAAGATGAAACGACGACGTCTCGAGGATTGCAGCACCGCAGGATCTTCGAGCTCCGGCGAACTGGACTTTTCCGGCGAGGACAGAAGCTGCTGAACTTGAGCTAAGATGAGCTAGGATGCAGCAAGATGTAGATGAGCTAAGATGTGCTGGTGTGTTTTTGGAATGAAGTGCAGCTTCCTATTTATAGGCAGCTTCCACCAGGTGTTGATTGCTGGAGCATTAACTCGTCAGGTGTTGATTGTTGGGCACGGGCGCGGGCGCAGGCACCGCGCCGAGTGTGAGGCGGTCGGCGAAAAGGCTCGCGCGCATGAGCATGTGTGGCCCAAGCCCACCACATGTCACTTAGTTATCTCCTACAATGTGGTAGAGACTTAAATACCACACAAAACATTATTCATTAATCGATGTGGGACATTGATTAATGTAATAACTCTCCCAAACCCGAATAAGGTAAGTTTCTCCACTTTAGGTAACATATTAGTTTTGTCCCCCCAAACTTCGAGCCACTATTTCTCACTCACCGAAAATCGGAATCGAAAAATTAAGCACACTATAATTATCTACTTGAAACGTAGATCGACGTCATATATCTCAATTCATCAATCGGATATATATCGAGGCTCGAAAAGACGATTAAACGGGCTGAATTTTGCCCAAGTCAAATTAGCAATAAATGCTAATTAACTTTCCATAGTTACAAAATATATATATAAATAATATATATATATATATATATATATATATATATATATATATTACGGTTTTTCCAACAAAAACAAACTAGGAAAATATATGATTTAGAGTACTAAAATAGGATATTTATCCAACTACTTCATCAAGTGATCTATCTATAGCCAGCAGATTAACTGATCAAGATCCCAATTTGGAAATCCCGAAAAATCTACATATGATCTCTCTAATACCTACCCAAATCAAAACCATGTCTAAGTTTTCTCTTTGAAAACTAGACATTAAATCAACACAAATAATGCAAACACTTAATAATCTAGTGCACAGCTCCTTCATTCAGCAGTCACTACAGCCTCTTCCTAGTTGAGGCCTAGGTGTGTGCCGGTTATTCGCCCCGGATCCCGGATAGTCATTCAGCTCCATCTCCATTCTTCTCATCACAAGATTAGGGTTTTCCTGCACATTTTCAGTTGAAAATCAAGATGAAATTGACGATACAATGATGAAAGAGAATATTTTTCTAGAAAGTTCAAAATAATTAGGTTGAGTACCAGGAGGACTGTTTTTGTAACTTCAAGACTCTGAGTTTTCTCAAGAACAAGATTTGAACTTCCTGCAAATTAATTAAAATAATATAAAAGGAAAGGAATATTAGCTTGAGTTAAGAAGGCAATGTAAAAGGTGCATGGCAATAGTATAAAAAAAGTTCAAGATTGATTACTTACTTGTAAATGGGATTGCTGCAATGATTCTCATGTGGTAAGAGAAACATAGCATTATCAACAATGTTGTCCTAACGCAAGTGCCAGCCATTGATGCAACACAAGAAGCTCTCTTTCTCTCTCTTCCCTTTTGTTTCTCCCTCTCTAATTGTATATCTTTATATATGTAGCACTTGCTTATATATAGGTATGAAAAAACAATAGAAGTGTTGGGTTTTATAGAAGGGCACGTCCTGACACATTGGGTACATCCTATACATGTATGATAAATCTTTACAGAATGTGACATTGGATCTATACATTTTGAACGTCATAAATTTTTGGTCTAGTAAACTAACTTATAAAATGAATCCTATAGTTAGATACCAGACGAATCAATGAGTGATCATAATCAATTTACTTCCAATTGATTTATGAAAAAGGACAAAAATGGTGTTAATGTGGGAAGTGAGCAGTAGGGCACTTTGTATGGTGCATGGTTTACTACACAAGTCAAAAAGGTGTTGCCCGCAAGATCATCAATTCATCATGCATGAGAAAAGTCTTCTTATACACACAAACAGAGATTATATATATTATAACAATTAAAGAGAAGAAAATTTGTGTTTAGTTCAACTCGGTTTTTCGATTTTGGTTTTATAACTGAATCTTCGAATTGGATATTTGGATTTTGTGTTATATTAAGACTCATTAATTACATAAGACATCATTTAAATACTCAATGGAAAGATCGATGTTCGAGAACTCAGTTACAACATAACATAAAATTGAAGGACATGCATGTTTATTAATTATACAAACTATATAACAAAAGTGAACTTTGTTGATTGAAGACTTGGCAAATCTCATTTTATTTGTTGGAGGTAGTCAATAATGTGAAGTTTGCGTAGGATTATGAGGATGTGTGATTAGTGCAGAAGTGGAAGATATGATGAAATTTTATTAAGTCAAAATGGGAACAAAAAGATGGCACCACAAATGCTAGTGGAATATGACATTTTCTATTTAATTTGGTTACGTTCACATCATGGATTTGGAACTGTCTACATTCCACTGTATATACTTTGATTGAAGGATTTTTATTTTAAGTTTGTGTTACTTAAAATTTAACTAAAATTCCCTGACCTTGGAAAAAACTACACTATCAATTTTTAATACATAAGAAACTCGATGTTGTTATTCATGATGCATACTATAAATTATATTTTTATTAAATACTAGCTTTTAAATTATACAAAGTACAAACTATAATATTATAAATTATATGCAACAAACTCAAGACGAGATTAACGAATCAAGACCTAACGCATCATAAGTTTCATATTTAACGTGATATTGTGTTGGCATCATTAGAAAAACTATTTCGACAGCTGTTAATTTGTAATCATTACGTTTTCCTAAGAAAATTTAATAAAATTTTAATCACGACCTTGTAAAAGTTGTTAATTTATATGCAGTATGGAGATTGATCAAATAAAATTGGATCTTAATAAATAGGAATACATTTAAACCATCCATTTTGGAAGCTATGAGAATATTAGTTAATTAGATTTATACACATGAAATTGGAGGATCTTTGAAAAGGAAATGTCAAAATAGTAATTATTATTTTTACTTGAGATTTTTTTTTAATTCTATTTATTGAAAAATCAGTCACCCATCTCTTTTGGTGCTTTCTATTTCTATCGGTGGCAATAGAGGAGTGTTTCATCTGGTGCATTTTTATTTATCTGACACCGCATTAAACCCGGATAGACTTTGGTGTCACATAATTATATTCCACTATATGTCACTTCCACAAATCATTTGACACGTGGAATACATTTTAATTAAATAATTAAATCAAAATCAATTATGGTGGATCACATATGTCACATGTCAACACCTTATAAAGTGACATACAAGGGAGTATATTGTGTGACACACAAGTCTTTGTGGATTAAACCTAATGAAACTTACCAACCATTCCAATATTAGAGCAATATTGATACACTAAATTAGGATATTGAATGCATTTTACTACACAGTATAATGTATTAAACAGTCATATAAATATCAAATGCTAATAATGTGCATTACATACCAAACGCATTAAGATAATAGTATTAACAAATGCTTAAATAAATATAGACTAAATTGGAGAAGACACGATGTCGAGGCCATGAGTTTGCAATTGCAAAGATCACAAATGGACCAATAATTGAAGAATTAATTGTCTGAATTTATTTAGACCATAAAGTTATATAATTGTTGGGCCAAGCTTAATTGTTCAAGACCTATTTTTATTTGAGCCAATCAACTGTAGCTGTTTGATAGGCCATGCTTTGTAAGGTTTCATTAGTTGTTGGTAGCCCATACATATAAGATTGACTTGATCCAATATATTTGTTCTTAATTCCTACAAGGCATTCTCATTTGAACTCCTCTCGTGGAGCGGTTCCAATGATAATGCCCTTTGTTGTAGGACTTAAAACAAATATGAAGCCAATCTACTTTTGAGATTGAATAATAGGTACTGGAAAATTCGGTGCACTTTCTTTAGAGAATAAGTGCACAAAGGGTATTTTGGGCAAATAATAGTCTTAAAAATTAGTGTGGGAGTTTTCAAATTCAAATTGTTTCAAAATCCTACCCATTCTCTCTCACGCGATGAGCCATCAAAACTAGGAGAAAACCGCCTCAATCTTTTAATTTCATCCAAAACCAAAAGCTAGGGTAGATGAATATTGCCAAAATTACTTCATGAGATTGAAAATTTTGAAGAACACGTCGTTCCAAGAGTTGAAATTCGAAATCAATTGAGGTGAGTATGATTAAATTGGGCGATTCCCACGATTCACCGGAGACAACGAGGCATCGGAAATGAAGCAACTCGCCGCCTGAAAAGAAGAGTAGCAACTCGTTTAAGTTTCGCCCTTGGACACTACGTGCGACTAAAAAGGAGAGCGGTATGAAACACGACGATTCTATAAGTTTGAGGTAGGGTTCCCAATTCTATAAAGCTTAGTTCATTTTTGTGTTGTTGGTTTCATCTTCCTTAATTTTAGACAAGTTTAATAAACAATTGAATCATTGCAATTGATTTTGTTCAATAGTTTAGATGACAAAGACGCGAGAAGATGATGAGATGGATATGATGACACTCGCTGCACATAGAAGATCGGTGCAGAAAGCTATGCAGGATGAACGTCCGATATCGGAAGTTGACATCGCCATTGAGGGTGAAGTAATGATGGTAGACAATCTGGAGAAGATGAAGACAATGACGGTAAACTTTCAATGACTGCACAAATTGCAATTAATAAGTGCACTTCATGTGAAAATTTACTGCACATAAGTAGTGGATAGTGGTTTGCAATGCAATTTGATTGAGTGCACAATCTGAATATATTTACTACATTTTCTTTTGAAAGTTACTACACACAAACAATTAACAAGTGAATCGTAACTGGAATTTGTTTTGCAATAGTGTTTCTTCCAGTGCACAATTTGATATATTTACCTGCACTTATGTTTAAGAATAACTACACAATTTATGAATTTCAGTGCACTTTCTATGAGTATTTTTGCTCACTTTAGGCATTGCATGAACATGTGAAATTGATATGTATACTTGTATCTTGTCCTATTTATTCAGTGATGGAAGGAATCGAAAAAGATGAATCAAGTTAAGATATTACTATCAAAAGGACCTTTTCTATTGGTATATATAATGGTATTGATAATGTACTTTTAATATAAAATTTTCGCACTACTCACTTGTTTAATGCACTTTCAAAATTTGCAGAAGAACCTTTTTGAAGGGTTCTTCAGGACTAATGGGATGGAAAATATGATTGTATTCTTTAAAAAAAACACATTACAATATCTTGATTGTCAAATGGGGTGATCAGTCAAACATCAACGATAGCGGTGTATACATCATGTGTCATAAGGAGACGTTTAAAGGGATGTTTCAAGCAACTGGAAAATAAGCCTAAAACACATTGGAAAGCAGCAACTCACCTTGTTGAGGGTGAAGTATTGTCATCGGCTACTCAGTAGTGAAGAAAATGAAATCAAGGAAGAACGATTGAAAAACTACGTTGCATATCACGAGAAGGTATGCAATGAGAACAAGATTGGTGTAGAAAGATTTCTCCTCCACTAGGACTTGGAGTTGTTAGTAGTGGATTGATCGAATTGCGGTACTCTATGTTTTGGTATTCTGAATTATCTTTGAACTTCACTATGTGTTTTGGAAGTTTAAGACCGGCATTATGATGCTAGTACTAATGACACTCGTATTATGTGCAATTTTAAGTTTTCACATTGTTTGTAAAATAAGTGCACTATATACCTAAAATGCATGCACTGTTAATGTGGCAACAATTCACTATTCATATACGTATCTTATATTCACAAATATCGTAAATCAATTGCAATTTTTCAAATAATCATTGCACACTATTTAATAGTCAGTTGCATGTAGTAGTACATTCGAATATTAAACACACCAGATCATCTAGTTCAATAACTAACATAAACCTCAAAAACATGGAAAAAGGTTACATAGTAAATCTAGGATCCGTCTTACTTGTTTGACCGCAATTGTGTGCATCATGATTGGTCATTTTCTTGCATTTGCTGCACTTTCTTTTTTGGTTTGTTTGCATGCTTTTTGGCCTTCCCCTACCTCGACTTCATACGGCTGCCATAACCTTTCGTTTTCACCGAGTTATATGTGTTCTGCCCCTCACGATTACATAACACGTATTTAGCAACACGGTTCTACCAATGTGCTTAAGATTGGTAGCAAATCGAATGTCAAATCCACATAAACGAGCATAATCTAGATAAAATCGCATCCCCTCATCCAACGTCATAAATTTCATCCTAACAAAAGGTTTGTGTTCAACAGGACATTCAGGAACAATTTTCTCGACAGGATCTATATCATCGCTCTCAGCTACACGAAATGAAGTTTTATTAGAACAAAAACGTGCATTTATTTTAAGGAGAAATGAATTCAAAACATATAATAAATGCAGAAAACCGAAAGCGAGAATCTTGATCAGCTACCACCATCGAATCAAAATAACGATTTTAAGCAATCGAAACCTAATGCGAGACGAAAAAGAAAAAAACAACATGAATAAACTCATGAGCAATGAACATCAGCCCAGATGTGTATGTCTCTCCCAGAAAAGATTGAATAACTCAAATTCAAAATTAATATACATTAACGTACAATAAATCAAGAAACATGCACATTAATCTACAAGAACTCAAGCAACATTCGAAATAAATACAACAATCCATCAATTTCCATCAATTAGGGAAAATAATAAAACTTGATGAAGATAAAATCAATGCTAGATATGGGTATATAGCGAAAAACAAGACAAAATTGAAGCATGATTCAACTAATCCTTTACAATATCTTGAACAAAGACATATTCTTGAGCTTGAAATTCGTAGTTGCAGCAACAAACGAGACAAAGGATGTTTCCGCGCTGAAGAGAAGAAAGAAATGCGAGAAAAAAATAATCATAAGCCAGCAGATTAGAAAAATGCCCTTAGTGCAGTTAAATTGTACAGAAAGTGCACTGAATTTTTTCAGGTGAACTCGCGATTTAGACCTTCGGATCGCTCGATCAAATGGCTGCGATTTGTTTCTAATTACAACAACAATAGGCGTTCTCATTTGAACTCCTCTCTTTCTCTCTCTCTCTCTCTCTCTCTCTCTCTCTCTCTCCTCCTATACATATATATAGAGGTAGGGTGCACATGAGAACCAACTCCTATATGAGAATTAAGAACTATTATAGATCATAGATCTTAATTTAATCTATGGCCAAAGTTTATCCAGCAAATCATAATTTCTAATTATCATATTAGTGATAAGGGTATATTTGTCTAATGTATTAAAAACCATATTAGGAAATATCGTGAATATACGAATAGATTCAATCTAATATTAAATGCATAATTCATCCATTATAAACTTAAATGGAATTAGAAAAAACTTTCCTCTTCTATATCTCTCTCTCCTAACTCCAAAGAATTCTTTTTTAGTCTAATAGTATTTGTGTTGGAAAATCTAGGTAATCATATGCATTAGTTGGTGCATCGTAAAACTTATGCATCAACTAATGTAGAAGTATATATTAACTAATAAAAACCTATGCATCAACCAATAAAAATAAATTCATCATTAAAAATATATGCATCAATAAGTATGAATCTATGCATCAACTGTATAAATCTATGCATCAGATCATATAAGTATGAACATGTGCATCAACGGTATAAATCTATGCATCATCAATAAGTATGAACCTATGCATCAACTGCATATATTTATGCATCAGATCATATAAATCTATGCATTGACTTATATGTACTTATGCATCAATTAATATAAAAATATTTGAACTAATTGCATTATGGATATGCAAATGCATCAAAAAATTATAAATAGATGCACTGATTCATTTAATTTAATGCATTTATATATTAATTGATATAGTAATATTTACTTTAATTTAATGCCATGGAAACAAATAAATGCATTTGAACATGCATCCTAATGCATTGTATATTATTAATAAATGGATCAAAATAATCTGCACATCAACTATATTGTACGACCTTTTCTTTAATAGTATTACTTTTTAGATCTTCCATTGTTTAGTGTAATTATTATCAAATTTATTGGATTTAATTTACCTAAAAAACGTTAGATAAGGTAATTTAGTGGAGATCATAAAATTCCTAAATAAAAAAATAAGATCACCAAATATAGAATACACATTAATTACCGTATGAATTGAAAGTTACAATCATTCCTTAAATAGATACGTTTCTAATCAAATAAAATGTAAATTACCCTAATACCCTTATTTATGATTTACATTAAAAAATAAGTATTAATTGAATATTTAATAAGAACCATAGATAAGAATAAATCTATGGTTATCATTGGTTCTTAGTTCTGTGAGGGTTAGTTCTCATTTGATCCTTCTCCTATATATATATATATATATATATATATATATATATATATATATAAAAAAAAAAAAATATAAATTTAGGAACTACATTTTACAAAAGAATTAGGAATTAATTTGTACTTTTCATTTACTCACTGAATAGCTTAGATTGAATATGCTTCAGAATAATCTTTATGCATAATCCGTATATGTGTTTATACAAGACGGTAAAAATATATAATTAGAGTTTATGTATAAAGAACATAAGGATTTTGTTGGGATATGTATTGCCCACCATCCTTCCAGCTGCGCGGAGTTGGGCTGTGTGATGCCCCGGCACCCCATCCCTACATGGCGGAGCAACGTTCAAACTGTAACTGTGGCGCTGACAGCTACGCGATAAGGAATAAAAGTTGCGCCCTCAGCAGCAACAATTATTTTTCGCGTAGTGGTACGCGCTGCAACTGACAGGTGTTGGGGGGGGGGATTGTTGGGATATGTGATGTCCAAAATCCTTCCAACTGTGCGGTGTTGGGCTATGTGATGCCTCGGCACCCCGCCTCTACGTGGCGGAGCAGCGTTCGAACTATAACCGTGGCGCTGACTGCTACGCAATGAGGAATAAAAGTTGCGCCCTCACCACTAGCAATTGTTTTTGGTGTAATGGTAAGCGCTTGAGATCCAACAAATTTTGAATAAAACATATAAGTTTATGCAAAGTTTCTAGTTCCTGCGTAATGTAGGTTCCTACTATATCAATACCTTATGTAAATATAAGGGAATTTATAAGACTTTTCATTAGTTTTACTTTGATATATGAAAATTTGAGAGATGACTCTTCGGAACTTTCTATAAAAGAAGTCGATTACCAACAATTCTGAGGTTCTTTTGTGTGAAAGGCACCCTTAGGTTGTTAATAGTAGATTGTTGGTTACTAGGCTGAGGTTTTCTATCTATGGAAGCACTAAAGTTGATCGAATCTTAAATATCTTGAAGTTTAAGGATATGCACAAACACTATACATAGAGATGAAAAATGGTTCTATATAACTAGGGCAACACATAGGTTTTATCTTACTTCTGAAGAGGTAGAGTCACATAGAACTTGTAAGAACAAGAAATTCATCACAAAAGTGATGTTTATGTGTGTTGTGTATCGTCCTTTATTCAATCCAGATGAATCTATTTTGTTTGATAGAAAAAAAGTATTTTTCCCTTCACAAGACATATGCCAGCAAAAAGGAAAAGCAAAAATCGATCACCAACCACATTGAGACCAAACCTATACCATCTATTACCAGATATGTGATTAAAGCCTACCTAATAGACTAGGTATGGATCAACAAGGAAGTATGCTTGAAATGTAATAGAAACTTATATGCTTTTACAACTATTGTATTAGAACAACAAGAGGATACAATGCTAAAAACCTAATTTATGCAGTTTTTTCATTTATGCAGTTTTATCTTTATGTCAGTTGTAGCTTCAGACGATGCACTTGTTTCTTAAGTATGCAAAGCAAATTCTATCTATAAATCTACAATGCAGTTTTAAAATGTATTTAGCATCATTTTTATCTTCATGAGAGATACTGTTGGGAAATAATATAAGTTTTGAATAATCTCAAACCCCTATTGATTAATGAACTAGTGTGATATATTTTACTAGGATTTTCTCAGCTCCTGTTTGTATAGTCAGGCTTAATAGTTTTTCTCAGACTAGGTTTGTTTGTCCAGAGATGAGCCTTAGGTGGAGGGGGGGGGGTGAATACACTTGAAAGCAAATTCTTTCTCAGAACGCGAAAGTCAGTTGAACTGAATATTGCTACTGAACAAGTCAGTTGCCAGTTACGCTTTCTAGATCGCGTGGGCAGAGAGTTCCTCTACTGAGTAAAGTCTACCGACTTATGTCAGTGAACAGTAGTTCAGTATCAAAAATTGTGTGCGGAAATTTAGGCCCAAAATTATGTTCGTCTTTGTTGAAAACCCATTTTATGTTGTTTGATTTAAAGTCAGTTTTATGCAATGTGAACAGTTATTAATGTAACAGTAAATCAACACAAGCAATTTTTAAAGTGGTTCGGATACGCTGGATCCTACGTCCACTGTCCTGAACAAAGCAGGAGTTCTTGATTAGCTTATACTAAGCAAGTCTCAGTTGATCTGTTCACTGGACAAATACGCTCTTGTTTGCTTATACTGAGCAAGTCTCAATCGATATGTACGCTGGACAGATATCTACTTATAGTCGTAGTGATTTTACAATCTCAACCGTGAAAGTTTGAGTTTCTCCAACTACGAAGGAGTTCTTACAACAAGAACAGTTCACAGAAATGAACTCCTTCGAGGTTTATAAGCTAATGATATTACAATTAGCACGCTTAGATTAGAGAAGGGGAACTAAAGGATCTCTAGAGAGAAGAACTAAGATAATTTTTCAAATGAGCAAGTTCTTCGTTGTGTTTGGTTTTGAGTTCGCTAGAGTATGTTCGCTTGAGTGCTTGGTTCCCTTGGGTTATCTTTCTGCATGAAGACTTTTCTCTATTGATAGTCTTCGATTCATGAATAGACCCGTTGGAGGGACTCTAGGAGAATAAGACAAGGAAAATGGCCATATCGATTTTGAATATCGTTGTAGAGATTTCATCTTTTTCAGTCTAGGAGCAGCTTTATGGCAAAGCACGTAGAGTGTTGGCAGCTCCTTATTGGTCGAGGTTATGAGAGTAGGTGAGACTTGTTCAAACTCCAAGTGTACGATGAGTTTACTTTCTCTGAATCCTCGGACCTTTTACTGAATTGTCTACTACTTCCATTCCCATGCTTTTGAGATTACAACTCGTGGCTCGAATTCCTTTGCAGATTCAGTTAGTTATAGCTTACCCAACTGACTTCTTCGATACTGAGTTCCTTTGGCTGAGTGGCAGATCTTCTACTGAATGCACCAGCTACTGAACTCTAGCCTACTGAGTTCCTAACATGTTGAACTCAACTAAGCTATTACATTATCGAAGGCTCATCATTTAGCTAGGGGTTTTGGGATCTTCAAATCTTATCATACTGAATCTCATCCCAACAAGATTGTTCATGTTATGATAGTTCTGCTAGTGGAATCAACTAAGTCTAGCTTCTAAGCTGTCGTCTCCAGTCTGAACTAATCTTGGATCAAAATCTTCACCATACCGCATTGAAGTATTTGAATGTGAAGATAGTATAAGGTACAAGGCGCGTTATTCAAAGTAGATGGTCAATGAAGGAAGAAGACAATATAGAATCTACATCGACCAATCTCAGGCCGACATGTCAGCCCTAGTCAAAGGAAACAGAACAGTACCTCATACAAGATCCGTAGAACCAAGCGGAGTGAGACACGTGTCTATGTATTTAAGGCATTAGACCGTTGTCAACACGGAGCCAATGGGAGATCGATCTTGTTCAACAGATCTTTCCCCTAGCTCGTCTATAAATAACAAAAGACCTCTCTTTAAGATGTTACGGAATTTAAGCGAAGCACAAGCACACTCAAAACAAAGAACAAGCCTTACTCTCTTGATTCAAAATTCTATTGCCTAGAAATTCCCTCTGTTGTTCATACTCCAAGTATTCTAGCTTACTCATCATAAGTTTGGAGTAGAGAGTGTTATTTTACTCTTGTTGTTGAACAAACCCAGCCCAACCTTATATCCTATTAGAAAGAAGCTATTTGATAGATCGATAGATAGTTGGTTAGATTGATAGATTGTTTGTTGATTGTATTGAT
The DNA here is from genome assembly GCA_028984105.1 of Lavandula angustifolia. Taxonomy (NCBI): domain Eukaryota; kingdom Viridiplantae; phylum Streptophyta; class Magnoliopsida; order Lamiales; family Lamiaceae; genus Lavandula; species Lavandula angustifolia. The sequence goes on along the minus strand of CM054808.1, from coordinate 9,981,525 downwards.
CTGTGCTCGTCAGTCTACGAGTATCTAGTAGTGGATTCCTGCTGAAAAAGCAGAAGAGTGGATGTAGGATCTTGTGAATCCAAACCGCTATAAATCGGTGTCATTTATTGTTTCATTGCTCTTAGATTACTGTTCATATTTATTCAGTTTAACTGTTCCATTCTAGAAAAGCATCTTTATAAGGGCCTAACATATTTTCGCACATTCTCTTACTGACTCACTTTCGGTTTAGCCTCTTTGATATGAAAAAGCAAAATTTGACATCATGTGTATCCCCCCCCAATACATCTGAAACCTTATCGGGACCATCAATTGGTATCTGAACAGTGGTCAAACTGACTACTTTTTCTGTTTACTTGGTTAACTTGATCATATCCTCTTTCTTTTCTGCATAATATATTTATCTGCACCTCAACTTCACACAATCTGTTACAATGGCAGAACAATTAGCAAAGTCTGGAATATCATGTTCTCAATTGTCACATGATATCTAGAGCCTGAGAATGGAATCTCGCCTATCTTCCATTCACGACTGGATGTGGGACGTTATCACTGATGGACCTATTGCATCACTGTTCCTAATATTCACACTCTGCAGTCTGACACCAAGGGTGGACAGACCGCTGTCACTGGCGATGAAATTCTAAAAGCTAAAGTTCAGCTCAATGCTGAGGAAAGAAAAATCAATAATCTGGATAAAGTTGCCAGAAATCAGATTCTGCTGACTCTAATTGACAGAGAGATCTAGGAAGAGTCAGATCGTGCATGATGATTAAGGAGATGTGGGCATGCTCAAGAAACTGAGCAAATGAAATGATAAGATCAAGGATAACAAGCTTAAGACTGCCATATGTAAACTTGATAACATTGTTTTGAATGATGGAGAGCGGATTGAAGAAATGCACATTAGGAACATGATGAATGAGATCAACACTCTGGGAAAGACCTTCTCAAACACGGAGCTGAATGAAAAGATGATTCAGGGTCTACCCAAGGAAGAGTGGAAACACATAACATACACCATCCAAAGATCTGAGGAATTTAGCATGCAATCTCCCGAATCATTGTTCTCTTATTTGAAGGCTGTCGAGATCGAGATTGAGCGACCTGACATCTCAAAGAAGAAGAAAGACAACTCAAAGATGATAGCTCTCAAGGCCTCTGAAAGACTGTTACAGTCCAGAGGAATGGTCACATTAGGAATTACTGAAAGCGTTTGTTCTTCTTTCAGGTAATTTAAGAAAACGGGACAAACAAAAGAATGGGAGAAAGGACAAATCCAAACACTACTCAAAGTCCTCCCGAAGTGGCAAAGACTATAGAAGGAAAGAAGTCAGGAAGGACAAAGCTGAATGATCATTATCTCACAAAAAGGAGTATAATAAGAAAGATGACGATCTGAAGCCATGCTACAACTGCCAGAAGACTGGACACTATCAGTATGACTGTCTGAAGCTCAGCACAAAAGAAAGAGCTGAACATAGAGCCAAAAGGGACAAGTTCCTCAACGAATGAAAAGCGTTCATTGTTGAGAATGGCACTACATGCTCATCGTCTTCTGACAGCGAGTCTGAAGAAGAAAAGAAGAGTGACGTAGTATTCAGCGAATCTGATGCTGATGAAGGTTACCTCGCCATGCATGCAGAAACTAAACCTGATTCAGACTTAGCATCAAATCCAGACATCTGTCTGATAGCCAACGACAAAGTTGAGGTAAACTCTAAATGCTCTTCTGTTAATTCTTCTATACTACACACACAAGACTACAACTCGGTTGTAGAAGATTTCGAACTTCAAGCTGCATATGACGAGCTGCTTGAGAGCCACAAGAGTTTGGAGAGACTCTTCACAATCCTCAATAAACAAAATGAGTTGATGTATGATAAACTGAAGGATAAATCTACGTCAGATCAGACTGATAAGGACCAGCTCATTAAAAAACTAAAAGAGGAGCTGAAGGAACAAAAGTTTAAATCTAATAAACTTAAGGCGAAGCAGATAGATCTCACTGAAGAACTCAATCTGAAAGATTCTAAGCTAAAAGAGCTCAAGTTAAACCACTTCAATTTTTAGAGCAGTCGTAACAAGCTGATATGATCAGAACGTGATCGCAAAACATTAATAGGAAAATATGATGTTGCACAAAAGATGTTCGATGAAATGCTGAAACATCAACGCCATAATGGAAACTGAGAAAGAATTGGCTACAATGCAAACTAATGCAAAAGTATATGATAGAGATCATAATGGCACAAAGATTACCCGCGTGGCTGACCTTCAAGTCAGATTTATCAAAGCCACAAAGATACCCGAAGCTTCTCTAGAAAGGGCCGACAAAGGGAAGAGTAAGATGTACAAACAAAGATAAAGCCAGCCTGAAACCAGCAATCAGACCAGAGTTCAGATTTCACACAACTATCAGACTGTGCCATCAGTTCAGAAGACCTCAGCTTCTAAATCAACACTTGTAGCACTAAAAACTACCAAGAGGACCACCAACATGAAGGGCAAGAAAATTGGAACATCTGAGACCATCAGGGTCATCAGACAAGTTTAGGTTTGAAAGAACTAACTAACTTGTTACGACCCAAACAAAAATAAAGGGTATTTGAACTTGTTTTGTTTACAGGTGCAGAAGATTACTCAACAAGCGATCAATGCCCTGAAAAAGGACGACTTGGTACATGGACACTAGATGCTCCAAACACATGACATACATGAAAGATATTTTGACTGATTATGAAGAGAAGAATGGGTCTCAAGTCATCTTCAGAGACAACTCCACTGGACAAACTAGAGGATACGATACATTAACTTTTGGAACTATTTCAGTACCTTTAGTCTCTTATGTCGAAGGGCTTAGTCATAATTTACTTTCTGTTAGTGAGTTTTTGTGATAATAATCATCAAGTCGTATTTGATGCTGGCTATGCTAATACATTGGACAAGTCCACTAGAAATGTTGTGTTATCAGGTTACACTGATTGGTCAAGCTGTCAACCTGATACTTGTGTAATTGCCAGAAGCAGCTCAGATGTAAGTTGGTTGTGGCACAAGAGACTGAATCATCTGAACTTCAAGACACTGAACAAACTTGCTCGAAAATCCCTCGTCCGAGGAATTCCAAATGGAGTATTCAACAAGGAAATAGAATGTGAAGCATGCCTCAAAGGAAAACAAACCAGATCCACTCACAAAGACAAGGACGTTCCTTCCACAACTAGAATATTGAAACTACTACACATGGATCTATTTGGACCAGTCAACCGAATTAGTTTTGGAGGCAACAAGTATACCATGGTGGTAGTAGATTACTACTTTAGATACACTTAGGTTATATTCTTAAGAAGAAGGAAGATGTCAAGATAAAACAACAAAAACTACTCACTGAGCTGAGTACTGAAAAGAACATCAAAATCAAGAAGATATGATCTAACCAAGGAATTGAATTCATCAACTCACATCTCAGTGGATATCTTAAGAAGCATGGAATCAAGCATGAAACCTCAGCTCCAAGGACACCTTAACATAATGGACTAGCTGGAAAAAGGAACCGAACCTAAAGGAAGCAGTTAGGTCTATGCTGGTTGGATCTACCGTTCCTCAAAAACTCTGGGCTAAAGCTACTACGACAGCCTGCTACACTTAGAACAGATCCATTCTGACCCATCATCATCAATGCACCCCATATGAATTATGTAAAAGGAGAAAACCGTCTATCTCTTACTTTCATATTTTTGGTTGTTTGTGTTTCATTCATAGCAATGGGAAAGACCAGCTTAAAGCGTTTGAAACCAAGTCTGACTCATGAGTCTTCCTTGGATACTCCTTAGTTAGCAAAGCTTTCCATGTCTTTAACTGTCGAACACTTTGTATTGAAGAAACACCCCACGTTGTATTTAACGAGTTTGCTAATGAGCGCATGAAAGGAACTGAATTTGAACAACAAAGAGAGTCAAAAGCTCCTTCGTAACCTGACTTGGGACAAAGAAGATGAACAAGGTCAGACGGAACCTGAGTTGCACAACCCAAAGGAATAAAATGAATCGACTGAACATATTTAATGTCAGGTAGTTTCAGTCGATGAAGAAACCCCAGTGGTAATTGAGACTATTACTGAAGTCATAAACTCAGAGGGAACATTAAATGATCCTGAAAACAATCACCCTGAAGCTGACTTAGTTATTTTTGATTTTACACCTGGAAATATCTCTCATAATAATATCCAAACTGACAACAATGATGATAATGTTAGGAGAAAGAATAAGACTTGGAAGCACAATCATCATCAAGAAGATATTATTGGAGATCCGACTACAGGAGTCAAAACTCTACATCAGATTGATCATGAAATGATATTCTTCTATTTATCTATGGAAGAACCTAAAACTATTGAAGAAGCACTAAGTGACGTAAATTGGGTCAACACTATGCAGGAAGAGCTGAATCAATTTGAACGAAGCAAAGTATGAGAACTAGTTGACAGACCAACCCATCGGGCTGTTATTGGAACTAAGTGGATTTTCAAGAACAAACGTGACGAGAACATTGTTATCGTGAGAAATAAAGAAAGATTGGTTGCCAAAGGATATTGTCAATCCGAAATAATTGATTATGATGAAACATTTGCGTCGGTTGCTCAATTAGAAGTTGTTAGATTATTCTTGGCTTTCGCGCTCATCAGAAATTCAAGGTTTATCAAATGGACGTCAAATGTGTTTTTCTTAATTGCAATCTTAAAGAGGAAGTCTGCGTCCATCACCCTCCTATCGTAATAATTCGATCTTCACAGTTATGAGGCAAGCACAATAACATGCAACCAGACAGTAAAAGTATTCTCATTTCCAAACAAATGTAGGAAATATATCACTAGCTCAAAACAAGGTTCATAGGTCGTTCCAGAGGTAGTTCCAGTTTTGAGTCTAAAGGCATAATACTCAAGCGGTTTCTTGTATATCCATCTCTTCAAGTTATGCTCTTCCTCCACACCCGGGTGCCTTCTATCGAAAGATTTCGGGAATCGAACGTCTACCTTCTTAAAGAACACACGCTCTAAGGAGGAGGCAATCCTTCTCCACTTAGATATGTCGTTTCGTCAGCACGCCAGATTTTAGGATCGAGTACCATATCCGGAACGATAGTACGAGACTTTTGCATCATTTGGGAAAGGTATCGTAGTCGGACAAATCGTCGGTGTTAGAGTTGGACGAATCTAGATCTGTAGGATTTCCATGTCATATCCGAATATAGAAGGAGAGACATTGCGGAGGGGGACAATGGCGGATCTGCTTCGTAGGTCTCAGAACCGGACAATGGAAGCTCTGAGGGAAGGCGACCAAAATTGGATGGTCGGTCATCGCCGAAATGGCTATTCTTGATAGCGGAGGGGTTGTGCACTGTGGTAACGGAGGTGTGGCGAGGTAGGGTATCAGAGACAGAGAGGAAGGCAGCGCAAGAACAACGAGAGGTTGAAGAGAGAATATCTTTAATTATTTAAGGTTATGTTTAGGTCGGTAGGTAGGAGTTAGGTTAGTAATGTTAGATCAGTTTTAATTAGTAGAGATTAATTATTTAGTAATTGAGTAGTTAATTAGGGATAATTATATTTATTTTAGGAAACGTGTCGTTTTTATAGTGGGACGATGAGGTAAAGGAAACACGTCATTTTTAGTGGGATGAAGGGGATATTTAAAAATCTAGATATTATTTAATACACGTTTAAATATTTATTACTCCATATTAATCTAAATATCGTACAATGTCTTAAAATTTAAATAGTATCAAAATGCCAAATCATATGGGGGAAATGAGAATAGAGAATCTATGAATAAAAAAGATAAAAAGAAAATCTTAATACGAATACCCCGTAAGAAGGTATTTTAGCTTGAGGCATTTGCTTCTTTAGCCCAAATGCTTATAAAAAATACTCCCTCCGTCCCGCTATTTGTGGCTCACTTTCCCGAAAGGGGTGTCCCATTATTTGTGCCCACTTTCCTAATTTGGTAAAAAAATATTCCTACTCTATCATCTTCTCTCTCCTACTTTATTACATTCTCTCTCCTACTTTATCATCTTTCTCTCATACTCTCTCATTATCATACTCATCTTCTCTCTCATACTTTATCATCTACTCTCTCTCTCATACTTTATCATCTACTCTCTTAATTCCCGTGCCGAAACCAATTGAGCCACAAATAACGGGACGGAGGGAGTACAATTTTAGTCATCCCTTATAACTAAACATAAAAGTAGTTATTTGATTCCTTTGTAGTCATAAATTACATTTCCCAATCATTTCAGGTGTTGTTGTATGAGTTTGTACCAAAGGCGGATTTAAAGGGGGGCGCGTGGTGCCCCCCCCACAAGCATTACGTATTACTCTATAAAAAAAAATTAGCCCAAGTTCTTTGTTTTTTTTAGCGCAAACTTTCGCCCCCCAATTTGCACTGCCGATTTTCTTCTTCTTTTAAGTACATAATTATTGTTTGGGCCAATAACCTAAATAAAAATGTGAGCAAACATAAATAAGTACATAACAATAAAAAAAACGTGAGCAACATATCAAGCAAAAACGGTGAGCCGTGAGCAAATAAAAAGTTCGACTAGGAGCAAATTGACGAAACTGAGCGCCTGCGCCTGAGCCAGTTAAACCGAAGGGTAATCGACTATTCGACTGGGAAGCAAATTTCAAGTTTGCACAATATTAAATTTTAGTCAGTACTTTAATTCTCTCTCTTCCCCAATCCCATAATTTTCTAATTTGTCTTGTGGAATGGATATTTAATTGAGCTTTTCTCCAATCCCCTAATTGTCTACATTGTCTTGGAATGGATATTAATTGAGCTTTAATACTTTAATAATTTGGGACTTTGGGAGTGTCGAGTGTGTATTTGTGCGTAAGTCAGTAAGTGTGTTATGTGTATAAATTATGGAGTATTAATATTATTCAAGTTGGATTTTGACTAGTTGATCCATATTTATTTGTTTAAATTAGGTACCAATTTAAACATGAAGAAACTTGACTTTTACTTTCATAAAAGAACTCAAGAGGCTAGTTCCGTCAATTCTTCCACTGAAGAGACTAGTTCTCTCAATGTGGATAGTGTTCAAACTGCAAATGTCATGGAAGAAGCTAGAAATAGTGATTCTCTTGTTTCTCCTCCAACTAAACTTCGAAGAGTTGATGAAGGAGAAAACGTCAATGGAGTTGAACCCGATCCGGGCAAAAGAAAGATGATATGGGATTATCCGATGGATATGAGAAATGAAATTCGACGGGATTATATATCAAAGGGTCCCCATCAACCGATTCCTACCGGAAGAGTAGATAAACGAAATAGGAAGTTCCTCTCATCTTGGTACAAAGCATTTCCAGATTGGTTGGAGTACTCTCCTAGTAAAGATGTAGCATTTTGCTTAAAATGTTTTCTATTTGCTGAGCCATCCACCATTTCCGGTTCAAATGTCTTTGTCGTTCATGGTTTTCGATCTTGGAAGAAGGTGGGTGGAAAAGATTGTGCTTTTCGGACTCACCAAGGAGATAGTCCCAATTCTATACATAACTCAGCTGTGATTGATTGCAACAATTTAACAAACTCCTTGCAACACATTGACAAGGTAGTGGAGAAATAGAGTTCGGAGCAAGTTGCAAAGAATCGTCTACGGCTCCAAGTCTCTATTGATGTTGTGAAATTGTGCGCTCTTCGAGAATTGCATTTAGAGGTCATGATGAACGTCCCGAGTCTCAAAATCGTGGTAATTTCTTACAAATCATAAAGCACACAGCTTCATACAACAGCGAGGTAGCCTCTCTTGTGCTAGAAAATGCTCCTGCAAATGCTACATATACTTCTCATGGAATTCAGAAAGATATTTTATCAGTGTATGCTAGGAAGATCCAGAGGTTCATTAGAGAAGAAATCAATTGTTCCAAGTTTTGTATCATTGTAGATGAATCACAAGATGAATCCAAAAGAGAACAAATGGCTATTGTTTTGAGGTTTGTGGATTGATCTAGAATAATCCGTGAGAGATTATTTGACATAGTTCATGTCGAGGACACTAAAGCCACTACTTTGAAGAAGGCTATATGTGACGTGCTCTCTTATCATAATCTTGACATACAAAACATTCGAGGCCAAGGTTATGATGGTGCAAGTAACATGCGTGGAGAGTGGAATGGCTTACAAGCTTTGTTTACAAAGGAGTGCCCATGACCAGCTCCACATTGCTCGAGCTATCCAAATAGAAGAAGAAATAGAGAGAGATGAACTTGATATAGGAAAAAGGGAAGAATCAAATCAGAAACATACCACATCCAGGTGATACAAGATGGGGCTCTCATTTTAGATCTCTCGACAACTTACTTGAAATGTTTGAAGCTGTTTTGTCTGTGTTGGGTGAGGTTATAAAAGATACTGGTTCTCTCTCGTCAAAAGCTGCTACTGATGGAGCTTATGAAGGTATGATATCATTTGATTTTGTATTCAACTTGCACTTCATGATAGAGTTGTTGGGGAGGACTGATAATCTTTGTGAATTGCTACAAAGAAAACAACAACATATTCTTAATGCGATGGATGCAGTGGAGAATACAAAGGAGATCATCCAGGACTTTCGAGAAAATGGGTGGAATGACTTATTTCAAAAAGTCAATGTGTTTTGTAAAAAACACGATATTGATGTCCCAGACATGAATGGTATTCGAGAATCAAGGGGAGGTCGGAAGAGAAAGGAAAATCCGATTACATATGACCACTATTATAGGATTGACATATTTAATGGGACCATAGACTGCATATTGCATGAAATGAATTTACGCTTTAATGAAGCTTCAGTTGAGTTGCTAAAGCTAAGCGCGGCTTTGGACCCTAGAGGTGGCTACAAACTTTTCAATATTCTTGATATTACAAAGTTGGTTAAGAAATTCTATCCATCAGATTTCACAAGCCAAGAGAAGCACCTTCTTCAGTGTCAATTACAGATTTTTCAAGTTGATATCAAGAAAAGTTCTCGTTTGCAAGAAGCTTCAACGCTTCCTGATCTATGTCAAATGTTGTTTGAGACTGAAAAGTCAATCCAATACTATCTGATAGACAGATTTGTTTTTTTTATATTACTATTTGTTGTTTTTGCCGATTTTGTGAAACTTTAAAAAGCTAATCTTTCTTTTTTATCTATAGATTGATTCGACTTGTCTTGACTCTTCCGGTTTCAACTGCAACTTCTGAGCGTGCATTTTCTAAAATGAAACTCGTGAAGACAAGGTTACGGAATAAAATGGAAGATGATTTCCTTCGTGGTTGCTTGCTAATGAGTTCGGAAAGAGAAATTGCTGAATCTTTTGATACAAACTCGATTATTGATGAGTTTGCTCTTATGAAAAAACGTCGATCTCAATTTCAAATGCCTAAGAACATATCATAATTTGATATGGTTTTTGTATTTTCATTTTAGACTCTTTATTTTTATCGTTTTTTATAAATTAATAACTTCTTTTGACTTCATTATATTCATTGTTGCACTATAGTTTATCTAAATTTTTTTTCGGGGGCGGAGCCCCCGAACCCCTGGGAAAAATAATACTCAGCCTCATATAGATCTCGCCCCCCCCCCCCCAACTCAAAATCCTGCATCCGCCCCTGGTTTGTACCAACATTAATTTTTTTTCATTTGAAATAATTTTTTTTTTTAAACGGGCAGGACCGCAGGAGTGCCTAGGGTGGCTGATGGAGGACTTAGGGACGAAATAAATAAAATTTTGTTTGACATAAAATTCTATTTTTCCCTCGCCCCAGCCGTTACCAGGGGCGGAACTAGAGGGGGGTCGGGTGGGTCGACCGACCTCCCGGCCGACGGAATTTCGACTGAATATGGTATAGGATTTGTATTGCCTATACATATTTTTAATGAAGAATATAATCAACTATTTGTTTGTAGTAAAGTTGGTTAATGACTCTCTCTCTTTTAAGAGAGGTCTTATGTTCGAAACCCAATACACTCATTTGACATCTATTTTTAGACTTTTCAATTATTCATTTTATTTAGTTTTATTATAAGTATAATTAATTCAATATATATGCATCTCTCTCACATGTTATAAGTATTTTTCTCTCTCTCTTTTTTCTACTAGTTGTATAAGTATCTTTCTCAGCATAACAAATACAAGAAATAATATATATTATATCTTTCATATTGTGTTTGTGTTCGAATCATTTAAAACTAAATTTAGGAACTCTCGAATTTGTATAATTAACTCAATAGATATGCATCTCTCTCTCACATGTTATAAGTATTTTTCTCTCTCTCTTTTTTTCTTTCTAGTTGTATAAGTATTTTTCTCAGCGTAGCAAATACAAGAAATAATATATATTATATCTTTCATATTGTGTTTGTGTTCGAACCATTTAAAATTATATTTAGGAACTCTCGAATTTTTTCTCTGCCTTCGGCCACCGTTGTTCCTCTACTTCGACCCCCCAACTTAATAGCTCTAGTTCCGCCATTAGCCGTTACACTAGAATGAACGACTTTGTGTTTTTGTGCGAGTGTATCTCCCAAGTACTCCATTCATCCCAATGAGTGTGTTTAGTTTCTTTTTTGTACATAAATTAAGGAAAATTATTAATTGTGAATGGAGTTGTAATTCCAAAACAAGATTTTAATCGGACGAAGGAATATTTATTATACCCTTTCTCCTGCATGACCAAATATACCTCCTATAAAACGGGGGACGTCATTAACCATAGCCGTCAATTATGAGAAAGTTTATAAAAGTGATTGGTCAGCAATTATTCCCATATCCGTCATCACCTGAACGTAAGTACAAACCTCGAATCAAACGTGAGCCAATGATGAATGCCCACGTGTCTCAACACTGGATTTCGAAACGTGTAACAGAGATTCGGTACACTCAAAAGGTACGTATAACTAAGGTAGCACGGGGCTTCCGTGCAACTCCAAATCTGGTAACCATTTTTAATGTCAACAAATATTAAATTTTGTCTCGCAATATCTTCCCCTGCCCTCATACCCTACATACATTGATGTGGAATACGCATCTGATATTTTTCAGAAAACTTACATTACAATATGGCGATTGAATAATTGGAGTATAATAAATTAACTTTATGACTTTTTATTAGAATTAAGTATAACATATACTAAAATATATCGAGCACCATAGTTAGAATATTATGTCGTGTTAAAGTAACTGAATACAATACTATGAAAATTTTGAAGTACCAGTACTTAGTTCATACCCCTTGCCCAGTGGCACACGTAAAATCACTAAGAGTGTATTTGGTAAATTTATTATAAAATATTTGGATTATATCTATAAAAATTAATATTTTGGAGTCACTAAAAAATTGAAATTCTGAAACTCCTAACGATAGAGTGAATTGTCTTGTGATAAAAAACATATATTTGAATCTCATCAATAGTTTTATAAATTAAGTTTGTGGTAGATGATTAATCTAGTGTGTAATTAATTGTCTGTGTAGTTTCCAATGTTTACCCAACTTAAGTCGAAATTACAAATTTGTTGTGTTAATTTTGGACAATACATGAAAATATCCAAAAGCCACCTCTTTCGAGCAGCATTTTCACCATAAATTTATGTAATTTGGCAAAGCTGTCAAAATATTTTTCCACATATATAAAGGAGATGCATAATTTAGTACAAATTCAATTGATAAAGTGTACTTTCTAACAGATTGTCAATTATCATGTGAAATGCAGACAAGTTCATAATCAACTGCTAACAAACAATTTTGTCTACAGATTCCAAAGTTTCTAAGGTGTAATTTCCCGTATGATCAATGTGCATTAATACGTATCTTGAACCAATCGAAGCCAGTAAGTTAGTTTTGACATGAGATAGTTATTGAATCTTACACCCGCCGGAATCTTGGCCACGACGAACACTACCGTAGGCCGACAACTCAAGTAGGTCCATGTCACGACCTGCAACAGTTTACACTTAAACCAACAACATAGTCCAGTCTAGCAATAGCTAGCTAAGTATGGAAGAGATGAATATACCTGACACCCGGCAGTAAGCGCTCTTCTGAATAAGCTCGCTTTTCGACAACTCAGTCCGGTTTCCCTTGGATCGATTAACAGTTGCCTATGCATGAAAACCATGTTATCGATAATCAACAAATTGGTATTCTAGATGAGACAGTTAATCACTTAATCTAAAAGACACTAAATCAGGGTGATAAAAGAATTGAAGAATAAATGTTATCGTATATTTCAATATGGATTGTTGAGATTCGAACATGCGAATACGATTTTCCCATAAAATAGAACAGCAATATTGGTTCAACAAGCAGATCTCTCCCATATAACAATAAACAAAAGCCTCTCTTCAATGCAATGAGTAAGTTCATGATGTAACATGTATTATGAAGACGAAAATATTAAGGGGAAGACAGAAATTACCTGCAACACTTGGCAATTTTCTAAGGTGCTTTTCCCACCCTGCAAAGATACAATTTTGAATTCATAAGCAGTTCCAAAAGGAATATCAAGCCTTAAGAAATATGATAAAAATATTGGACATCAAGCTATTAGGTGCACCATATCCCGTACAACCATATTTATGCAGATACAGAGATGTTTTTCAACGCCAACATACTGCGGGTGTTGTAAGTTCTAAAATCATGTCAGCTTAGATAGGCATAGCGTCGCTAGCAATTACTAAGGACTTTATTGCTGAACTGATGTATTATACCTTTACAATGCAGACATTCTAGTTCACAGCCATGGCTCAACTATATCTATTAAGAGGATAAACATTTAGGCACAATCGTTTGGGTTCTCGTGGCAATGTACAAAACAAGCTAAACTACAACTGAAGTAGTATAGCAAAATAGTTGGAATAACCCTATTCAGCAATAGTGTCTTAAGTGCTGGAAACATGCCTCATTGGCCTAATTCTCAATAACCTAGAAGTTAAAGACAAAAATAGAGGAACATATCAACAAACTCATTAAAGAACCACATGATGGTACTAGTATTTCTAACAAGATAGCACTCTCCAGTCTTCTTTTCTATATGTTTGCTTAATCATAACATCATATTGAATAATAACACTACATGTCTTTTCCAGTTCAAAATTTTCCAGAAGAAACAGAATACAAACAGAGGAGAACAATAACTCTAGTATACAAATGAAATGAACGAACAAATATAGTATAATGAGAACAAACACCATCTTACGAAGCAAATGTTACCAAATCCATTGCATAACATCGAAATTCATAACCTAGTGCTTCATGCTTCTAACTGTAACTTCCTAAAAACCATCAGAACTGAACCCCAAAAAGACCACTGACACACTTCCAACCACTCAACACTTCAACCCACATTACAAAATCACATACGCAAACAAACTGCACTCGAGGACTACTACTCAATAAACTAAAATCTCAGTCAATAGATTACTCGAAGTCCCAAAGATTACTAATTTATTAAAACTATACTATAACTTACCATCCAAACGAAAAGAATTACATTAGAGTACGGAATAATGTGATCGTAATCATGACAGGTTGCATAACATCACAACCTAGGACTTCATGCTTCTAAAATTCCAACTTCCTCAAAAACCACCAAAACTGAACTCAGAAATACGAGTTAATACTGAATCCCACATCACTAAATTACATATGCAAACACATTACACTCCATAAATTCACATTCTTTCTAATAATACTCCACGGTTCGGTCGTAGCTATAACATAGACTACCACTCAATACAAAAAAATATCTCTGTCTATATACTACTCGCAGTCCCAAAGATTACTAATTTATACAAAATCTACAAAATCTTACTATCTAAAATAAAAGAATTACCTTAGAGTAAGGAACTATGTGATCGTAATCATGGCAGAGGCAACCGGGGCAGCCCACGAGCTTCCGGAACACAGTGTTACCCAATGGGTCGCGCCGCCACCTATCTGGGTCGCGGCCCTTGATTTTCTCAGCCTTCTCCCAGCACTGCTGCTTCACGCCGTAAGGGAAGCTCCTCGGGTTCGGACTTTCCGGCGAGATTTGGAGGGCTTCGAATCGCGAGAGTTCTTCAGTAAGGAGGCCCAGTGCCGAAGGTGGAGGGGATAGTCTCCGATTCGGGCTAGCGGGTCGGGCCTTCCGTCCGGATGGGAAGCTCGGACTCTTCTTGCTTCTACGGCGTTTTTCGGCGGTTGAGGAATTTGTGCTCATTTTTAGGAGATAACGAAAACAACTTTATGAGATTAATTTTGGGATATTATAATTTTTTTATTTTTTTGACCTTTTCATAATTTCATATTTAATAAAAATACTGCTATTTTTATAGTTTCATAATCATGCTAATATTTATGAGAATAATTTTGGGACATTTATGTTAATTTTTCAAAAATCAACATTATTTTTTTATTTATTTGCGAGTTAGAGAGTTTTTTTATATGTAACTAAGATATTCTATTATTTGCTTTAATGAAAAATCAGCTCGTGATTTTAAAATGAGTGGATAATTTAAGAATTATTACAGATAGCTAATATCTTACTGAATTATTTTGATGGGGGTAATTATAACAGTTACATATTACAGATAGCTAATATTAGTGTTAGTAGATTTTTATTCATTAAACAGAAATTAAAGATATGCACATAATATATTTCACCTCGTTATCTGGTGAAATAACAGATTTTAATGAACTAAGATAATGTTTGGAATAATTTAAATAAGTTGTTTTAGGGTTATTTTCATCGCATAAATACTTTTTTAATATTTAAAATATATGTTTATGCTTTTTTGAAACTTAAAATAAGTTAAAATAAGCAGAAGTCCATTACCTGGTTAGGGGTGTTTTTTAAAAACATGAGCGAAAAAAACTGAAAAAAGAGTTACGCATTTACTGTTTTTCTAAAATTAAGTTATTTTTTTTCTAATAATGCAAACACTAACAATTTTTATTTAAAAAAAACTTTAATAAATTTAAGCACAAGTAGCTGCTTACAAAAGATATTCCAAACACTGTCTAATAATCCACGTCCACGGTCCACCTAGTAAACTAGTGGAAAGATTTGTGTATCATATCTCAAATTGCATGTATTTTTATCTCAATGATATGTAATACTTAAAAGGGGAGTGGATCGTATTCCACATTTAAGCGATAACTAAGAACCATGCATAATCATTATATATTTTATGCATAATCATTATATTTTTATGTAAAAAACTTGTAATTTACATTTTTGCATAATCCTTATATGTTTTATGCTGAAGACAATCATATATAAGAGGTAAATTACCCTACATAACAAGAAGATATGGGGCAATACTGTTCCTATCTACAGTAGCGCTAAAAAAAGGCCTCCCCTAAATTCTGCTCACAAAAAAAAATCAACTTACCCGTACTGCAGATGGGCGGCTCCCGAGGTGTCGCTCCGCCGATGCTGAGGTTCAATTGCATACGCTATCCATCCCCCACCATACAATCACTTTCCTTACTAATTAATCTACATGTGGGTTTGGGCGTAAAAACTAATCAATCTACATGTGGACGATTTTATAAATATACAAATCACGACGGGTTTTTATTTTTCCGAACCATAACGGCTCGGGTGAGGCAGTTAACGGGTGGTTTGCGGGCGATTTGCGGGTTAAATAATAAGAGATCACATTCTTTCGAGATGATAATATCGAAAGGCTACAACTCATTTCTTCATAAGACATACATCAACAAATAACAATATAAATTAAGAAAACCAAGTTCTATATACAAAACATAACTTCAAAAGGAATGCAACCATCTGGATTCTAGATACATCATTCATAGAGTCTAAAATAGTTGTTCACACTTCACATTATTCTCAAATATTGATTCTTATCAAATTCAAAAGCACAAATTCAAAAGTCAAAAAAGCAATATAAAGTGACGATATAAGTCCTAAATTATTTACCCATTTCTTAATTTTCATTTTTTAATTTAGTTTGCAATAACATTTATGTTGGGCCTATACAAAGACTTTGTAAGTCACTAGATTACTCTAAAAGAGTGTACTACTGGCCCAATAGAATTAAACAATATGCCTACTTGTAAAATTAAAAATTTAAAAGCTAAAAAAGGATTTAAGGAGGCGGGCGGGTCGGTTAACCGCCACCCACCCGCCTCAGTGGCGGTTAGGTAAAAATTACTGGCGGTTACGGTTTTCGACGGGCGGGTCAAGCGGGCAGAGGCGATTCGATGGATTTCTTGCACACCCCTACTATCTTATCATCTACAACGCAAAGAGAAACCCAAAAAAAAAAGCACTTCCGAAATTCTCGATCAATCCACAACACAACCCACAATCGCTGCTCTTACTTGCTGCCCGCCGAAGAAGGTAAGGAAGACTCTCTTTTCTCTGCTGTTTTTTTGGGGATTTTGATTGAGTTTCGTTAGAATTTCGGTTTCAATAATCACAATTGAGATTAGTTTCTTGATAATTGCTTATTTTGGGTTGAGTTTCATGAGAATTTGTGTTTAAATAATCACGATTGAGATTAGTTACTATTTCTTGTAGTAAATGATTTTAGGAGCTAAATGAAGAGAGATCAATTTTCTTATGCTTCTGACTGTGCTTATTGATAACCAGAAATTTTAATTGTATATTTTTCGTACATTTCTTTTTGCAGTCATGCATTGTTTTTGTTTTTTCAGATATTTTTCGTGATTTTCCTCCGTCATTTCATCCCCACCACCACCATCATCAGAACTATCTATTTCATCAAAATCATCAGCATTGTCACTACTAACGAATTCTCGCACAGGCTTAAGAGCGCGCTGATGGGTATTTTGAAGCCAATTTCAACTGTTCTTCTGCGGTGAGGGGGTGAGCGTCTTGCTTGTCGACGCTGGCTATAAGTACCCTTTATAATAAGAACATTCAAGGCAGTATTGTTCATGTCAACTGTCGCGCTATAAAGTTCTTATTTTTGGTTTAATTTGGGGTGACTTATATTTTAAGTAAAAATTTATGAAATAAAATTTTAATTTGGGTTTAGATTTTTTTCTTTTTTTCTTTTTTTTTCGTTTAGTATTTGGGATGAATTATATGTTAAATTTCGTAGGATTTGTTATCACAACTTGGAAGTAAATTAGTTTGCTTTTCATTGTTGATTTAAGGGTCTTCACTTATTTATTTAGTAACCACTTACTGTTAGGCTCCCTTCTCGAATGGGTGTCTTTATTTAGTAACCACTTACAATTTTTATTGCATGTGGAAGGAAGTTGTGTTATAAGGTTCTTAGATTCTACAGAACTAGCTATATTCTTGATAATCATACTCCGTTCGGACTCTATTTTTTTTTCCAATTTGGTTCGAGACTGAGTTTGCAGACATTGAACTTTCAACAAGAAAGATTTATAATATGATAATGGATAACAAAACTTATTAGAGTTCAAATGCTCTTTATTTTGTGTTCCCCTGAATCTCCTTCTTCATCCAAATTAGTGGTTGGAAGAGTTATATGATTCTTACAATTAAGATACTCTAGATTCATCTAAAAAACTTATCTTCCATGTTCTGTTATTTCTTTAGACAAGTATGAAAAAAAAAACATAATTGCTAGAAGCAATTTAGGGATGACTCCGATTAACTTTTTCATAAATGTCACTTTCCTTTACAATCAACCTTCTTATCTATCAAGAAAACTTTGAGTTGGCATTCTTGATAAACATATTCCCGTTGCATTCTTGATAATCATATTGTAGTTTAACTTTAGAATTTTGGTTTCGCTTGAATCCCGGTTAAATTCTTGGAAGTAAATCAGTTTTATTTTTGTTTGTTTTAATTTCTCCTTATGCAGTATCAAAATTGCTTGCGCTAATGCATCATTGTTTTATAATTTCCATCGAATGGTATTGGAGTAAATTAATGTTCTCTTTCTCTTATAGTGCAACCTTTCAGTCTAGTTTTACTCGTATAATGGATATTTTAACACTGATTGCTTGCCATATATATTATCAGCTATAAAAATAACAACCTTACCTCTAAATGTTGTCTCCATTTTTTTCCAGCTTTACAAACAACTCTTTAAAGAACAATTGTGCACGACGATCAGGTTATTTATTAAATCGCTTATTTCAAATGCCTTATTTTATGCTATAAGCTTGCGAATGCAATTAATTAATATTATTTTGAGTTGTTTGCTTGATGTGCTATTTTTATAGTTTGAATATTTTTTTTCATTTCTCTTTTTTGGAAATGAAAATTATGTGGATTTTATTGCTCTCTATTTTCCCCTTTGCGCTTGAGTTTTGGTCACACCCTGTGTATTGTGTGCTGCTTGTTTTGTTCTCGCTCTATCAAAGGTACTGGCTCGTAGTTGATCACGCTGATTTTCATAAGGTTAGTAATACTGTCTATGTTTATTTTTTAGAAGATTACCTAGATTTGTTTAAAATGTTTGCTTGTTGATATGTTTTATGTTGCTTTTGTAGGTGTTTTACTTGTGTTTTGTCTGTTGGTGGGTGTTGTAAATTGATGGATGGTGCATGTGAATTCGATTTTCTCATATTTTGATAAATTTATTGTTTTATGCTAAAACGGCTCAGAGTGCCTCCTTATTTCTGTCGAAAAACAATTGAGTGAGCTATAGATATTGTTAACTTTGGGAGTGATCCACATTATTTTAACTTTAGGTTTGTTGTTCTTACGATAAACAAGACTGTTACCATGGATGATCCTTCTGGCTCGAATACAAGAGGTGTCTTCTCTTTTCTTCACCCATCTTACTATACCAATCATTTTTTCTAAAATAATTACGAAAATTGTTCTTAAGAAGGTGGTTGTATTTGCATTATGTTGTTTATCTATTGAACTTATTGTCTGTTCTATTTCCGCATATATATTCAGGTAATAAAAGACGACATATTGGAAAAATTTCAAAATCCCCAGGAGGATAATGTGTTTTTTTTTTCATTTATTTATCCTGCCATATCTTCGGTGCCGAAACATTATCGTTTATTTTTTCGTTATATGTTTTAGTCTAATTTATTTGATTTTTAATCTTTAAGAAGGGGATTGTATCGTGTATTCGTGTGGGGTGGAGGCCAAATCTTAGATTTAGCGACTCCCCTATTTTAGAGGTAGGTGGCCAAGAGACTCCTCTTATTCATCAAAATGTCGACCCTGCCACTAGCGTTGCTAGAGGTGTGTATGTTTGTTGTTTTTTTGAGCATATACGCCTCTAGTTTTCTATGTAGGAATACAAATGGAGAATAATTTTTTTGGACTGTTTGAATTAAATTTTGAACATGGGATTTTAAATTTAAATATTTGTTATTCCAAGGTATGAGCTTGTCTCCTTAGAATTAGGTGTCTTCGGGATCCGTTCAAGTAGACCAATTTCAGATAACAAGAGTCTTAGAGAACTCCTGCTCTGATACCAATTGTTGGTCCCGAGATAAACGTTCAGGTGTAGAGGGGGGGTGAATACACCTGAAAACTTTCTTAACTAAAAACGCGAACAGTCCTATTCAGGCGAGTGCCTTGCTGAACAAGTTCAGTAGACCAAGTATGTTGTTCTGGATCGCGTGGATAGAGTGACTGACTATACTGAGCCTGGTAGCTGACTGATGTCAGAATTCAGTACCGTTCAGTAAGAGTTCAATAGAGTGCGGAAATGTGTAGGCCCGATTCAGTTGAGTTTGAAAACGTTTTTATTAAAACTGTTTCAGTAGGTTAGTGCATTCAGTTAAGCTTTCCTGAAACTCTTTTGAATGATTTGTAAAACGGTTTTCAATATGAACAGTAATCAATGCAACAGTAAAAACATAACACACTGATTGTTAAAGTGGTTCGGATATCAACAATCCTACTCCCACTATCTCGAAAAGATCAGGAGGCTATTTTATTATAATGAGTTAGTCTCAGTCGGTTTGTGCACTGGACAAACACTGGTCTTGAGGATTATACTGAGCAAGTCTCAGTTTACAAGTATCAAGCTGAAGTGTTTGACAAAATCTCCAACTATGAAGGAGTTCTTAACAATAAGAACAGTTTAGGGATGAACTCCTTTGGTCTAAGCTATGGATATATTCAGTGGAGCTTAGGTTAGAGGGAAGGGAACAAGAAGGTGGCTTCTAGAGTGACAAACAGTGAGGAATAAACTCTCTGGGTTCGTGTTCAATCACTTGGATACTAGAGGCTATTGATTCTAATTCAGCTTGGTTCCCTTGAGCAAGAGTGTCGCTTTTCGCTTGAACTGTTTCTCTGAAGATCTTGCGGAAAGCTTAAGTTCTGTAAGTATTTGCTCGTAGTCGCTCGTTCGTGTTCTTGGTCTGGTGTTCTTCTTCGATTTGATTTTCCCTCTATTTATAGAGGTGAGCCATGGAAAGATCCGTTGGAGACGTCGATCCATGTGTTACTCTCTTTTGGGTAGCTAACGACTTTTTTAAAGAATCTTGCAGAATCTTTTCCTCCATTTCTGGAAATAGGTTGACTTGCAACTTTAATCAGAACTTGGACAGCTGGCTGCTCGTCATTGGTCGAGGTGTGGAAAGTAGTTGAGACAAACAGACTTCTAGGCGGATAATGAAGCTGACTTCTCTGATTACCTCGTATGACTCTACTGATTTAATATATAAGATCATCTGACATTCAAGGAGACTGTCAGGCCGTTGCTTGAGTATAACCTGGGGTTCAGTAGTATACTCCTGCTGAGTCCAACTCTACTGAAGGTCAACTCTAAGTTCAGTGAACTGCTCCTTCTGAGTCCAGTTCTACTGACTTCTTTCGATATCTTTGCTCTGCCGAGTCCAAAGCACTCACCGAGTATGAATACCTCTCAGTATGTTGCTCCTACTGAGTCCAGCACTACTGAGTCTTCACTCCATGGTACAAAGGCGGACAGTCCACTGAAGGGTCAGCAGACAGAACTCTTAGCCTAAACCATGATGAAGGAATGTCTTCTGAGTCTGAAACTCTCAGAGACTAAGACTTTACTATTACAACTCAATGGTTCACCAATCAAATTAGGGTTTTGGGATCAGCCAAATCTTCTAACTAATAAATAAGTCTACTGCTGAATCACATCCCAACAATTTCCCCCTATTTGATGATGCCAAAACCTAACACTACAAACTATCAAATACAAGCTCCTTACAAATATTACAAGTAGAATCAGTGGAGTTGTACATCAAGTTCTAATCTACTGAGAGATACAGAAAGAGGTATTTGAACCTATTACAAAATTCTAACAACAATTTCCTCCAAATAATAATATCCCCCATACTCAACCAAATGGAGTCTATCAGTCTAAGCAAAAACAGACAAACACGGATAGAAACAGTGAGTGTGTGAGACAGTAATCACTTAGGTGATTCTGAGTGTTAAGCTTAATTAAACAGACAGGCCATGGAGACAATAAGGTATTATCGGGCCAAACAACAAAGATGTTTTATATATGTATGAAATTCAGTGCAGTACATCACTTGCTATTCTATAAACAAATAGACTAGAAGCTATCTCATGAATCTCTGGATCCTTGCCTTAAAATCTTTTGACTTTTCTTCTGGAAAATGGAGTCCATACATCTGAAAGGTGTCCTTCCGGAGCTTCTGAATCTTCAGCACATCACCAGGACCAGTCTTATCAAGTTCCAAAGCCAAGATGGCTCTTCTGACTTCTCCTTCAATAACTCTTGTGTAGAGTGAGCCATCAAGCTTCTGAGGAGGTGGCAGAGGTCTGGGAGCAAGAGTTTGGACATCTTCCTTGTCATTAATGGCCTTTTCTACTATATCATAAATCTCTAGATCGCATCTGTGTAGCCATTCAGCAAAGGCTTCGTTCTTGTGGCTATCAGGCCAGTATCTCCACACATAGTATCTCTTGATAAACTCAGCCTTCAGAGACTCCCACTTCTGAGCCTTTTCCCACGACATCCACTTATCCATCATCGGCCATCTATGCATCTTTTAATCAGTAGGTTTCCTGCCACGCCTGTATTTGTAAGGGATTTCAGTATCCTTAGGCGGTGGTGGCATGGGCTTCAATCTCTCTGCTTCCTTGGCTGCCTTAGTAGCCTTTTCCTTGGCTAGAGCCTCCTGTCGCATGTACTCTTCTAGATGATAATATTGAGCTCGTTTGTCCAAGGCGATCATGTTGAAGTTTAGCATTTCTTCAATAGTGGGCTCAGCTGTTGGCCTTTCCTGCTGCTGCTATGTTCAGATTGTTGATGAGAGTCAGTTGCAACCTTCTTTGATTGTTCAACCTCTTTCTCTTTCTCTTTGTCGGCCTCATCGCCGATTTTCAGCTTTCTAGGGAGGAGGCCTAGTACCAGGCTTCCTTCCTGAGACTTTAGTTTTAGTTTTAGCTTTTGCTGGAGCTTTCTTTGGTTTGTTTGATGCTTCAGCTTCAGCAATCTCTCTCGCTAGCTTCTCCCTGGGTTGCTGATTCCTTGGGCTCCTTCGGTCCTGAGCCACTTGGGCTAATCTCAGCGCGCTCTACATCTCCGGCGCTTGAGACACCCTGGGCCTGACCTACTGCTATACCTGAGGGGTCAGTAGGAGTTGATCGGCCTCCAGTTGCTCCTAGTACTGATCTCTTCCCCCTAGGTCTCCTTTCCCCCTTTTTGGCATCATCAGCTGAGCCTGGGGTTGGGACTAGAAAAACTTTGTTGTTCAATCCAGTGAATGCATTAGCTAGCTTGTCCAAGGCCTTCTGCATGTTTTCGAACTTCTGATGAAGGTCGTTTCTCTCTATGATAAGATCTTCACTGTTCTTCTTGTGAGAGGAATCAACCAACTCCTGGATTGACTTCAGCTTGGCATCTATTTTCTCTTCACTGGTATTCTGAATAGATTAAATTCTGAGCTCATTGGCCTGACTCAGTGAAGAGATATTGGTGTGTGTGCTGACTGGGCTGCCTTAAATTCCTCTAGATGTGATTTCTGGGCAGCCACCAGCGATGCCTGTTGGTTTTCGAATTCTGCTCTCCGAGTGGCTAAAGAGTTGGTGAGGATGGCTGTGAAATCAAGAGCGGCTGAATTTTGAATAGAGGTCCTCAGCTCCTTGATTTCTTCACTCTGAGCAGTTGTCGTCTTCTTCCAGCTTCGGTGGACAGCTTTGGCCAAGAGCCTATTCTGTGCTCCTTGTCCTTTCAGTGCCTTGGCCACTATCCTGGACCGTCGGCCTTTGGAGCTGGGCGCAACCTCGAAAGTAGACCCCAGCAACAACTGTTTTGGGTCCACAGCTCGTGAGGTTCCAACTGGCGACTTTCCTGGAGGAAGGGTGCTGATAGGTAATTCAACAGAGGGTTGAGCAGCCTCCTCCAGTTGAGTTCCCTCACCAGGCTTCTTGGGGCTTGCATCATTGGGTGAGTCCTGATCATCGGGATCAGAACCCTCAGAAGGCGCGGCTGCTGATGGGATGCGGCCGTCAAGTAATGCCAACATCGCCGTCCTAAGGTCTTCCAGGGAGCTGATGTCCGCAGGCTCTGAGTAACCTATCTGCTCGTGGATCACCAACACTTCTGAGTTCATATGTTCACAGGATTGGTGTTGGATCAATCGGTTAAGGGTAATACAATCCTGGAACCTAATCAACATGTGAAGTCTGGCCTTCTGAGCAATAGACACCAAGTCTAAGTGACTTGTGATCTCACGTATGGCCTCGGAGACTTCTCGGGTGGCTCTATCGTGAAGAGCTTCTGCCTCTAACCCGATCGTTTCAGCTTCAGTGCTGGTCTCCATTTCCTCCAAGTCTATGGGAGACATAGCCTTCTCAGTAGAAGGAATACTACTGAGTGGTGGAACGTCCAGCGGGGTTTGAGAGATAGGAGTTGTCGGCTCAAAATCCGTCCCCTATTCCACTGAGGCTTCCTTTTCAGTGGAGACTGTCTTCTCTGCTGAGACAGCCTTCTCCACTGAGACTATCTTCACAGACGAATCTGAGTCATCTCGCAGTCTGAAAGGAGGGATAATTACTTCTTGTTCATAAGACTTTTTCTGCTTCTTCTATGGAGTCTTCTGAGGTGGAGACCTCTTCTTGGTGGGAGTGGAAGTCTTTTTCTTCCCTTTCCCAGCTTCAGCAGGCTCTGCTCCAATCTGCTGGAGGGCCGCTGCCTTGCTGTGGAAGCGTATTTTCTTAGGATTGAAATACGCCTTGTCTGCGTAAGTTATGTGGTCAGCACCACAGAAATCCTCAATCATAATCGTCAGCTTCATCCCATACAGAAGCTTCCCTTTGACACTTAGGTTGAATGTAGCCTTATTGAACTTCGAAGCCTGAGTCTGGAATTCTCTAAGGAAAAATTTCGTCCAGTTCACCCGAGCTCTATCATATATGACCATCTTCATCTGGAGCTTAGGCCTGGATACTTGATCAAACAAGCCAGCTTGACTAGTCAGTATCTGTGTCACAATGTATGCTAAGGCGCGATACTGTGGCAGCATACAGTTCTTGGGGAACGCCGCCCTGAACGATGTCGACTCTCCGCAGAATATCTCCAAATATTCGTCTATGAGATCGTCCTTATAGCCAGCTACACTTATCCCAGAGTCTGGTAGCTGAAAACTCTTCTGAAGAGCTTGCTTGATTGACATCTATTTTATCTCTTCGTCACCACGGGTGGGGTCAGCAACATGGTAAATGATAAATCTCCCCACGATGTCTCTGTCTACTGCCTCTGAGTTTAGGTACAACTCAGAAATTTGTCGGGGAAGGAAGAATGCCGGCTTCCTCAACAAGAAGGCCTCAAGGCTTAATGCCCTCAGCGCATTGAAGATCTCCGTCATGATCTCGAGCTCGCAGGTGTCGAACTCCATGATCGGTTCACACCATACTCAGTCCTTGTTGAGGGTCTCTATCATGTTGGCAGGATAAGTGATTGAAACGTTCTTATGCGCTATATCTAGAATCTGCAAAACTCAATATCAGTATCGAATAATATATAATATGTAAGTATAACTACTGAATAAGCAAGAAAATCTACCGTAATAATCTCTGAGAAAAGTGAATGCAGTTTGCAAGTAGAGGATTTTAATTCTCAAAAATCTTAGGGTTTTAGTTGTAGAGGTGAAAATGGCGGTTTTAGAACTTTGAACGTGATATATATGAAAATGAAGATGAACAGTTCATGATCAACGGTTCAGTTTAAATCCTGGTTTATGAGCTGGACGGTCTGGATTCGATGTTATATTCGATGTTATAAAATAGGCAATGATCAACTTAGCCGCCTAAGTCAAATTACAGTTGTATATAGCCAAAGAAGTAACTTGATATGTCATGCATTTAATGCGCGGCAGAATTCAGCAAATGTAGTATAGAATGACGTGCATTTAATGAAACCGTTTATATTAAATGACATTCTCTAAGGCATTGAATACGATGCTGAATCTAAATCATATCAACATTAAATACTAGGTTGACTACTGAAAAGAGATACGCAAACCTGTCAGCTGAACATCGTAGTCAGCTGATACCTCGTGTAGATGGTTGCTGAATCTCCGTGTACTGAATGACTCCAGTACTGAGAGTGAACATTCCCCCTTACCGAATGCTCCTCTCCTGAATCCACTTACTGACTTGAGTCAGTAGGGTCTTGCAGACATAGCTCTACTGAAAGTTCTCTGAATCTGGCTTCAGCTAGAGGCTTGGTCAGAATATCGGCCCTTTGATGGTCAGTATGGATCTTCTCCATTTTGATATCCTTCTTTTCGACATGGTCACAAATGAAATGGTGTCTGATGTCCACGTGCTTGCATCTGGTATGTAGAACAGGATTCTGAGTGATTGCAATGGCACTGGAGCTGTCGCAGAAGATCAACACTTCATTCTGAATGACATTATAGTCGCGTAGCTGCTGTCTCAGCCAAAGGATTTGGGCGCAGCAACTTCCGGCAGCCATGTATTCAGCTTCAGTAGTTGACGTCGCTACTGAATGCTGTTTCTTAGAGAACTATTAGATTAACTTACTGCTTGATTTTCGGTCAATCCTGCAACCTGCATAGTCAGCATCAGAATAACCAGTTAGTTCAATATTATTATCTGCTGGATACCATAAACCCATGTCAGGTGTTCCTCTGAGATAGCGGAGAATCTTCTTTGCTGAGTCCATGTGGCTCTGCTTAGGATTCGCCTGAAATCGAGCACAGATACCTACATCATAAGTTATGCCAGGTCTAGTAGCAGTTAGATATAATAAAGAACCAATAATTGCGCGAAATTCAGTATGGTCTACTGATACTCCCTCTTTGTCAAGATCAATTTTCATGTTCGTGTTCATCGGGACTTGATTAGTTTACCGGATGTGCAACCGAATTTCTTGATGAGGTTTCGAGTATATTTGCCTTGATTGATGAGAGTTCCATTCTCTAATTGTTTGACTTAAAATCCGATGAAATAATTCATCTCTCCCATCATTGACATCTCGAATTTATCCTTCACCATCTTCTCAAATTGTGGACACATAATGACATTCTTTGATCCGAATATGATGTCATTTACGTAGATCTGCACAAGTAATATGTCGTCGTCTAGACGAATGCTGAATAATGTGCGGTCTACTGTGCCCTTCTGAAAACCTTTCTGAAGAAGAAACTCAGACATGGTATCATACCAAGCCCTGGGTGCTTGTTGTAACCCATACAGAGCCTTCATGAGTCTATAAACTTGATGTCCCTTCTGAAAGCCGGGAGGATGTTCTATATAGACTTCTTCTTTCAGCACGCCGTTCAGGAACGCAGACTTCACATCCATTGTGATATACTCTGAAGTATTGATGTGTTGCGTAGGCTAGGAATAGTTTGATTGCCTCCAATCTTGCAACTAGAGCGAACGTTTCGTCGAAATTTATCCCTTCGGCTTGACAGTAGCCTTTTACCACGAGTCTAGCGTTGTTCCTTACTATGACGTTTTTTCATTTCGCTTGTTCTTGAAGACCCATTTAGTTCTAATCACATGTTGATGCCGGGGTCTGTCAACAAGCTCCCATACATTGTTTCTCGTGAACTAATTCAGCTCCTCTTGCATAGCAATGATCCAGTCAGCATTTTTAAGTGCGTCCTCAACTGACTGAGGTTCTTCACTAGATAAGAAGCAGGAATATAGAGCCCTCTATCCCTGATAGAATCTAGATCATGTCTTTACACTTGCTGAAGTATCTCCGATTATAAGATCTGAAGTGTGAGCGTCCAACCACGATCGACGATGTTTAACTCTTCATCTGAAATTTTTTCAACACAGATAGTAGGCGAGTTAGGAATTTCAGTTATACTATTCTGAGATTGAGGTAATTCAGTTACTAAAGTCGGGTCTACTGAGTCACCAGGTTCAGGGGCATTCAGCTCAGGAACATCAGAAGTTCCCCCCGAATTATTATTCTCAGTAGAGGTCTCAATTACCACTTGGGTTTCTTCGACCTGAGTTGCATGTGATTGATTCTGTTCAGTAGAATCAATCTGTTCAGCAACGTTTGCTGCTGGCTGAAATTTAGTTTCCTCTTCTGAATCATCATCCCAACACAGTTGGATCTTCCCAACATTGTCTTTTAAGCTCAGATCCTGTAGCTTTTTACTGATGTCTTCAGATTCTGAATTTGAGTTTCTGCTCTTGTCTTCAGTAGCAAACTCATTAAAAACAACATGAGGGCTTTCCTCAATGTAAAGGGTCCGGTAGTTAAAGACTCTGAAGGCTTTGCTGACCCGGGAGTATCCTAAGAAGACTCCCTGGTCTGACTTGCTATCAAAAGTCTTTAATTGATCCTATCCATTACTGTGGATAAAGCATGAGCCCCCATAAATATGGAAATAAGATAAGAAATGCTTCATGCCGTTCCATAATTCATATGGTGTCTTCTGATGTTGCTTCGTCAGTAGAGATCTGTTCTGAGTATAACACGCAGTATCAGTTGCTTTTGCCCAGAATTTAGATGGGAATCCTGAGTCTTCGAGCAGGGTTCTTGCTGCTTCTTTGAGTGTTCTGTTCTTTCTCTTACCAATCCCATTTTGTTGAGGCGTGCGTGCAGCAAACGTCTCATGCCCTATGCCTTCAGCTTTGCAGAACTCTTCCACCATTGAATTCAGGAACTCAGTTCCTCTGTCTGAATGAATCTTTCTGGTTTCGATGTTCTTCTCGACACTGAGCCTTTTTAGAAGCGCAAGCAACTCTATTTTGACGTCAGACTTGTTGGCAATAAATATGACCCATGTGTAGTGCGAGTAGTCATAAATGACCACTAATTCATACTTCTTGCCCCTGATCATCATAGGAGAGACTGGTCCGAACAAATCCATGTGCAACAGCTGAAGGATTCCATCCGTGGAAGGTGATGGAACTGGTGGATTTTGCTTCTTTGTTTGCTTTCCCTTCAGACATGCCTTGCACTGAGTTTCTTTGTTGAACACTTCATTCGGCAGTCCTCTCACTAGAGTGTTTCTAGCAAGCTTGTTGAGCGTCTTGAAGTTGAGATGGCTGAGTCTTCTGTGCCGAGCCACCCCGTTTTGTTGTCGTTCTTCGCCAGCAAGCATGCTTCAGGTTTTGCTGATTTCCAGTCAGCTACGTATATATTCTTTTTGCGCGAACCTGATAACACTGCTTTCCTTGTAGTTTTTCAATGACATCACAGAAACCAGCGTAAAAAATCACTCTATTCAAGTTATCACAAAATTGACTAACAGAGAGAAGATTATGTTGAAGTCCTTCAACATATGATACTCTTGGAACTGTGGCGGTTCCAATGCTTGAGTGTTCCATAGCCTCTGGTATAGCCTTTTGCATTATCTCCGAACTCGATTATGGGTCCTTCTTCAGTAGTATAATTCTCCAATATGTTCCTCTGGTACGTCATGTGTCTTTAGAATCCGCTGTCCACGTACCATGGGTCCTTGTGCACCAACATAACAGAATTATATTCAGGTACCCTTTATTTTTCATTTTAGGTCCTTAGATGTTAGTTTTGGAAACCCAAATCTGTCTCACAACCTTGGTGGTCTCAGACAATTTCTTTCCACTTTGATCAACATACTTGACCACTGTACTGATCAATGCTGACTTCTGAGGCTTTACAGGTTCAGGAGTCCTGATCTTCTTAATTGGTAGACTGCTGACCTTTGCCTTCTGAACGACTTTCTTCTTCTTCTTCTTCTGACTCTTGGATCCTCTTCTGACTATAGGATCATAATAATATGACCCATACTGAGCTGGATGTGTCAGCTGCAGAGGTCCATACTGATCAACCCATTTTACTTTGTTGGTTCCCCCTTGACTGAACTGGGGTGATCTTGAGCTAATCTTCTTGTCAGATTTCTGATAGTTAGGATGAGATGCTTTCATCTTCTGTTTGTTCTTTGCTAAGGGGTTCAATATTTCAGCATTGATTGTCTCCCCTTGAACAAACCTATCAGTCAGCCGATTCTCGGAGCGTATGGGGGTAGATGAGGAGGCTCCATGGCTGAACCCGAGTCCCTCCTTGCAATGTTTTAGCTTGTTGTTGGCTAGCATCGCCTCAAGCTTTTTCTCAACTCCCATGTATCGCTCGGTCAACAGGTTCCTCCAGATATCGTTACTCTTCTTGAGCATTTCATGCTCGGTCTAAAGTCTTGAGAACTTCTGTTTCAGTAGACTTAGTTCAGTATCCTTCTGAGTCAAGTCATTGGTCAGTACTGAGATCAGATCTTCTTGATGCTGAGACTTGGCCATCAGAGAGTTCATCTCCTCCCTGAGTCTCAACATAAGTCCTTCCGACTCAGTAGCAACCTGACTCTCCTGAGAAAGTATCTGATTCACCACTTTCAGGGTATCCAACTCCTGAAGTGTCTTACTGAGCTGCAGGCTCATCTGAATCTACTCGTCTAGTAGTTCTTCATAGGCGATCGAGACGTCCAGATTCTCATCATCACCTGAAATAGTGTCGTGTGTGCAGTGTGAAGAGGAGTTAAATGGAGTGTGAGAGTTTACCTCATCCTCTTCTCCTGCCATAAGACACTTTTCAGCATCATCTTCAGGCTCTAGGGCTATGAGTGCCGCTTCATCGTTTGATGAATCCATGAAGGAATCGACTTCATCTGAGTCATCTGAGAGTTCACCGGAAATGTATGCTTGATGTTTCTTGATGAACTTCTCCCTTAGAGCTTTTCGTGCAGCTCTCTCAGCTGTACTGAGCTCAGGACAGTCGTATTGGTAGTGTCCTGGCTTCTTGCAGTTGTAGCAGGAGGTGATTCTGCCTTCTTTGCTTTCACTGTCTTTTGACTGTACAGAATCCTCCTGTTTCCTGCAATCAAAAGTATGCGGTTCAGGAGTGCGCTTAGGTGTATATTCAGACTTACTCTTCGAGTCTCTAACGACTCTAGAATGCTTTCTGCGCCGCTCCTTCTCCTTCTAATATTTGATGGCAAGCAGTGCATATCTCTGAGCTAAGTTTCCTTCTTGTAGATCGTTGGTTGAAGGCTCAGCTTTGCTAGATGCGGGAGCTGCTGTGCTGATTGATGCTTTAAAGGCATGGTTAATCTGAGTGTCAGCTTCAGCTCACTGCTTCCTTTGTGGTAGACCGAACTCGAACTCCTCAGCTTTTAATTCTGAAAATATATGATTAGGAGAAACAATGTCAAGATCAAAATGTCTAAGCAAAGTAGCAAATGGACTCCAATGTCCATCTGGCAGTGCTCTCAAGATTTTGAGATTCATCTCTAGGTTAGAGAACGTCTTTCCCAGCCCGTTGATAGTGTTCATCAGATCCGTGAATCTGACATTAAGATCTTCAATCGTGTCACCAGGCATGAGAGACAGTCTCTCCAGCTTCTGGAGTTCCAGCGCTAACTTGTTAGCTTTGATCTTCTGAGTCCCCCGAATCAGTAGCACCAGAGCATCCCAGAGTTTCTTGGCGGACTTGCAGTCCTAAACTCTTCCAAGATAAGAGTCGATGGTCAGTATGGCATTTCTGGCAACCCGATCAAGGTTATGAAGTTTCTTCTCTTCTGGGGTGAAGAGGCTTTTGTTCTTAGGGACCTTCTTCCTGGTTACCATTCCTCCTCCTTGTCTCTTCATCTGAAACTTGTTCAACATAAATAGTAGGTGAGTTAGGCATTTCAGTTGTACTATTATGATATTGAAGCAATTCAGTTACAAGAGTTGAGTCTACTGAGTCACCAAGTTCAGGGGCATTAAGCTCAGGAATGTTATTTGTTCCCCTGAGTTGTTATTCTTAGTAGAGGTCTCAGTTACCACTTGGGTTTCTTCATCGACCTGAGTTATCTGGGATTGATTCTGTTCAGTAGAATCAATCTGTTCAGCTACATTTCCTGCTGGCTGAGATTCAATAGTCTTGACTTCATTATCCTCTTTTGAATCATCATCCCAACAAAGCTGGATCTTTTCAACATTATCCTTTAAGCTTAGATCATGTAGTTGTTTACTGATGTCCTCGGATTCTGAATTTGAGTTTCTACTCCTATTCTCAGTAGCAAACTTATTAAAGACAACATGAGGGCTCTCCTCCACGCAAAGGGTCTGGTAATTAAAAACTCTGAAGGCTTTGCTGACCCAGGAGTAACCTAAGAAGACTCCCAGGTCTGACTTGCTATCAAAAGTCTTTAACTGGTCCTTTCCGTTATTGTCGATAAAGCACGAACACCCAAAAATATGGAAATGAGATAAGAGAGGCTTCCTGTCATTACATAGTTCATATGGTGTCTTCTGATGTTGCTTTGTCAGTAGTGATCTGTTCTGAGTATAACATGTAGTATCAGTCGCCTCTGCCCAGAATTTGGATGGGAGTCCTGAGTCTCGAAGCAGGGTTTTGCTGCTTCTTTGAGTGTTCTATTCTTTCTCTCAGCAATCCCATTTTGTTGAGGCGTGCGTGCAGCAGACTTCTCATGCTCTATTCCTTCAGTTTTGCAGAACTCTTCTACCATCGAATTCAGGAACTCTGTTCCTCTGTCTGAACGAATCTTTCTGATTTCGGTGTTCTTCTCAACACTAAGCCTTTTCAGAAGCGTAGGCAACTCTGTTTTGACGTCAGACTTGTTGGCAATAAATATGACCCTTGTGTAGTGCGAGTAGTCATCAATGACTACTAAAGCATACTTCTTGCCTCTGATCATCACAAGAGAGACTGGACCGAACAAGTCCACGTGCAGGAGCTGAAGGATTCCATCTTTGGAAGGTGATGGAACTGGTGGATTTTGTTTCTTTCTTTGCTTTCCGTTTAGATATGCCTCGCACTAAGTGTCCTTGCTGAACACTTTATTCGTCAGTCCTCTTACTAGAGCGTTTCTAGCAAGCTTGTTGAGCGTCTTGAAGTTGAAACGGTTGTTGAGTCTTCTGTGCCAGAGCAACCCCGTTCAATTATCGTTCTTAGCCAGCAAGCATGCTTCAGGTTCTGCTGAATTCCAGTCAGCAATGTATATGTTCTTTTTGCGTGAACCTGATAACACTGTTTTCCCTGTAGATTTGTCAAAGACATCACAGAAACCAGTGTAAAAAATTACTCTATTCGAGTTATCACAAAATTGACTAACAGAGAGAAGACTATGTTGAAGTCCTTCAACATATGATACTCTTGGAACTGTCATGGTTCCAATGCTGAGAGTTCCGTAGGCTCTGGTATAGCCTTTTGCGTTATCTCCAAACTCGATTTTGGGTCCTTCTTCTTTAACATAATTCTTCAGTGGACTCCTCTGGTACGTCATGTGTCTTGAGCATCCACAGTCTATGTACCATGGGTCCCTGTGCACCTGCAAAACATAATTATATTCAGGTACCCTTTATTTTTGATTTTGGGTCCTTAAGCGTTAGTCTTGGAAACTCAAATCTATCTTACGACCCTGGTGGCCTCAAACCATTTCTTTCCACTTTTGTCAACATATTTCACCGTTGGGCTGGGTGAAGTTGACTTATGAGGCTTTACAGGTTCAGGAATCCTGATCTTCTGAGGTGGTGGACTGCTGACCTTAGCCTTCTGAATGGCCTTTTTCTTCTTCTGACTCTTAGAACCCCTTCTAACAATAAGATCATAATAATACGACCCATACTTAGCTGGATGTGTCAGCTGTGGCGGTCCATACTGATCAGCCCATTTGACTCTGTTGGTTCCCCCTTGACTGTGCTGGGGTGATTTTGAGCTGAACTTTGAGTCAGGCTTCTGATAGCTCGGATGAGGTGCTTTCATCTTCTATTTGTTCTTTGCTATGGGGTTCAGTGATTCGGCATTGATCGTCTCCCCTTGAATAAACTAATCAGTTTGCCAATTTTCTGAGCGTGTGGGGGCAGATGTGGAGGCTCCATGGCTGAACCCGAGTCCCTCCTTGCAGTGTTTAAGATTGTTGTTGGCTAGCATTGCCTCAAGCTTTTTCTCAGCTTCCATGTAAAGCTCTGTCATCAAGTTTCTCCAGACATCGTCACTCCTCTTGAGAGTTTCATTCTTGGTCTGAAGTCCTAAGAACTTCTGCTTCAGTAGACTAATTTAGTATCTTTCTGAGTCAAGTCTTTGGTCAGTATTGAGATCAGATCTTCTTGTTGCTGAGACTTGGCCATCAGAGAGTTAATCTCCTCCCTGAGTCTCATAACAAGTCCTTCCGACTCAGTAGCAACCTAACTCTCCTGAGAAAGTCTCTGATTTTTTACTTTCAGGGCATCCAACTCCTGAAGAGTCTTACTGAGCTACAGACTCATCTGAATTTGCTCGTCGAGTAGTTCTTCGTAGGCAATCTCGACGTCTAGATTCTCATCTGCACCTGAAATAGTATCTTGCGTGCAGTGTGAAGAAGAGTTAAGTGGTTCGTGAGAGTTTACCTCATCCTCTTCTCCTGTCATTAGACACTTTTCAGTATCTTCTTCAAGCTCTTGGGCCATAAAGGCAGCTTCATCATCTGATGAATCCATGAAAGAGTCGACTTCTTCTGAGTCATCTGAGACTTTACCAGCAATGTAGGTTTGTCGCTTCTTGATGAACTTCTCCCTTTGACCTTATCTTGCAGCTCTTTCAGCTGTACTAAGCTCAGGACAGTCGTACTGATAGTGTCCTAGCTTCTTGATGTTGTAGCAGAAGGTGACTCTGCCTTCTCTATTCTCACCATCTTTCGATTGTGCAGGATCCTCATGTTTCCTGCATTCATAAGTATGTGGTTCAGGAGTGCGTTTAGGTGAGTAATTAGACTTACTCTTTGAGTCTCTAACGACTCTGGAAAGTTTTCCACGCCACTCCTTTTCCTTCTGATATTTGATTGAAAGCAGTGCATATCGTTTAGCTAGGCTTCCTTCTTGTAAGTCACTGGTTGAAGGCTCATCTTTGCTAGACGTTGGAGTTGTTGTGCTGACTTATGCTTTAAAAGCATGGTCTATCTGAGTGTCAGCTTCAACTCATTGCTTCCTCTACGGTAGACCGAACTCGAACTCCTCAGCTTTTAATTCTGAAAATATATGATCAGGAGAAACAATGTCAAGATCAGAATGTCTAAGTAATGTAGTAAAGGGAGTCCAATGTCCGTTTGGCAGTGCTCTCATGATTTTGGGATTCATTTCTCGGTTGGAGAACATCTTTCCCAGCCCATTGATTATGTTCATCAGATTCGTAAATCTGACATTAAGATCTTCAATCGTGTCGCTGGGCATGAGTGGCAATCTCTCCAGCTTCTGGAATTCCAGCGCTAACTTGTTAGCTTTTATCTTCTGAGTCCCCCGACTCGGTAGCGCTAGAGCATCCCAGAGTTCTTTGGCTGACTTGCAGTCCTGAACTCTCCCGAGATATGAGTCGCTCAAGGTGGTCAGTATGGCGTTTCTGGAAACCCGGTCAAGATTGTGAAGCTTCTTCTCTTCTGGTGTGAAGAGGCTTGTGTCCTTTGGAACCTTCTTCCTTGTTACTGCTCCACCTCCTTGTGTTGGTTCCTGGAAATCAACACTATCGACCATAGGTACGATAGGTCCGTCTTCCAATACCTCAGTCATACTGTCGTGGAGGGAAGTCAGATGTGCTTCCATTCTGACTCGCCATACCCCGTAGTTCTCTACTGAGAACATGGGTACCATCCTGATTCCTGACATATCAGACATATTAGGTAATAATATGAATGAAGAATGATATGCAGTGAAAATGTTTTCAGGATCCGTTCAAGTAGACCAGTTTCAGATAACAAGAGTGTTAAAGAACTCCTGCTCTGATACCAATTGTTGGTCCCGATGTAAACGTTCAGGGGCGGATTCAAGGGGGGGCGGGTGGGTGCGACCCCCCCGAATTTTTGTGCAATACTACGAGTTATCTTTTATTTCTAGTAATTTTTATACTTGTTCCAATTAAATTTTCAAATTCGCCCCCGAAATTTTTAAATGTAGAGTCCACTTATATAACTTGATGCAGTTAATATACTATGTTTTTTGTTTGATGCAATTAATATAATATGTTTGTGTTTTCTTTTTTCATGTACTTATTGATATAAAATTAAGAACATTTGAAGTATGAATAAACTATCATTTAATCATTTAAATACTTATTAATTCCTCAGTTAGCTATTTTCCTCTAACTAAATTTAGAGTAATGTCAAAATAGGATTGTGTACTATGTTTTTGAATAAATATATAAAATATATGAGTTATTCATGAAAGAAGAATATAATCATTAAATAAGACATAAAGAAAACTCAAGCCCCGAACCCCCGTACAAAGAAAACTCAAGCCCCGATAAATTTCGGCCCCCCTAACCAAAAAATCTGGATCCGCCCCTGTAAACGTTTAGGTGTACGGGGGGGGGTGAATACACCTGAACACTTTTTCTCAACTTAGAACGCGAACAGTGCGATTTCAGAGGTTGTCTGCTAAAAAAATTCAGTAGACCAGGCAAGCTGTTCAGGATCGCGTGGACAGAGTGACTGACTATACTGAGGCCTGATAGCTGACTAATGTCAGAATTCAGTACCGTTCCGTAAGAGTTCAGTAGCGTGCAGAATAATGTAGGCCCAATTCAGTTGAGTTGAAAACATTTTTAATGAAAACTGTTTCAGTAGATTAGTGCACTCAGTTAAGCTTTTCTGAAACTTTGTTGAATGATTTTGTAAACGGTTTTCAGTATGAACAGTAAATCAATGCAACAGTAACACATCGATTTTAAAGTGGTTCGGATATCAACAATCCTACATCCAGTGTCCCGAAAAGATCAGGATGCTATTTTATTATACTGAGTTAGTGTCAGAGTGTTTGTGCGATGGACAAACACGGCCTTGAAGATTATACTGAGCAAGTCCCAATTTACAAGGATCAAACAAGAATGTTTGACAAACTCTCCAACGATGAAGGAGTTCTTTACAGTAAGAACAGTTCAAGATATAAACTCCTTCGGTTCTAAGCTATGGATATTTCAGTGGAGCTTAGGTTAGAGGGAAAGGGAACAAGAAGAGGCTTCTAGAGTGAAGAACAATGAGGAATAATCTGAAGGAATAATAGGGTTTACAGTAAGGCTACCTTCCTCCTGGTGTGTTGTCGCGGCTCCGATTGTTGCTCCTGTGTCAGATCTTCTGATCTGTGTCCCGGCCTTTTTCTCCCTCTGGGTGGTCAGAGATCTGAAGAAAATAAATTTATCTCTCTCATAAATCACGCCTGGCGTGAATAATTTTATGAATCTCTGTATTCTGTTCTGAACAGAATACTAATATATATAGGCTTCAAAAACCTATATAATATTAATATATTTGCAGCCCATTAATTTAATTATAATCCAATGGGCTTCTATTAAATCAGCCCATAATATAATTAATTAATTTATTGGGCTACTAATATTTATCAATTAATTGGCCCACCAATTAATTCCGAATAAATAACATTATTAAATAATGTAAAATACATTAATCCATTAATAATGAATTACGAGAGATAATAAATTACTAGGCAACTAATTGGGCCGGATCGGGGATCCAATACAAGAAATAAAGTTTGGGCCTCCAATTAATTAATTATCCATGCTCGGCCCGAGCAAAATTAATTAATTAACACGGATTCATTCCACTAGAGAATCCGTGTTCGACTTACCCCTTTATCCCAATTTGAGCAAGGGCTTGTATTTTAGACTTAATCGATCTCCGTATTTAAGATAGAAATATCCGTTAATTAATTAAGCTTCTTGATCGCTTAAATTAATTAACATCTTGTATTCTCGAGTAGTACCACTCGACCTTATTAACACACCTGAACTTAATCAACCTACGGGTTTAGTGTGCTAATCCTTTCGAGTTCCTCGGGGGATATTACCAACCCATTCTCCGGGATACGGCCGCAAGATACGGACAACCAGGCTCGAGCCACAAATGACTACTAACACCCAAGATACGTAGATCCGGTCGCTCATTGGACGTTCACCATAGTAGGTCAAAGTGATAGATAGCCAAATGCACTCAGTGAAGTCTTACCAAGCTTAAGACTAGCTAAGTCACCGAGATCTTGGTTTTCCACTAATGTCGGTTAGGAAAACACATCTCACCGTGATCCGTCAATACACCACCTTAAGTGTACCGGTAAAGACAAGCGGCTAAGACAAGCCACTTCTTATCTAAATCTAGCTTAAACCGACAACTTCATCCTTAAGTTGTCTCAGCTGTGTTAACTGTTTATATCTTGTTAGTTCAACCAATTTGTGTTGTCTTCTGTGATACCCGACACACCACACAAATCTAACTTTTATACAAGATAAAGGATAACATGTGCAAATATACATATTTATCAGATAGGAGAATAAAACAGTGGTAAGGACAAAAACACATTGTATACAAGCATAAAAGTGCTTCCAGTATACAAAATCCCAACATAATCTCTCTAGGTTCGTGTTTAATCAGTTGGATGCTAGAGGCTTTGATTCTATTAAGCTTGGTTCCCTAGAGCAGTGTAGTCGCCTTTCATTGAGTATTTCTCTGAAGTTCTTGCGGAAAGCTTGTATCTTGTTCGTTTAATGCTCATAAATTTCGTATCTTCTTCGATTTGATTTTCCCTCTATTTATTGAGGTGAGCTGTGGATAGATCCGTTGGAGACGAACTGTCCACATGTCACTCTCTTTGGGTAGCTAACGACTCTTTTAGAAATCGTGCAGAGTCTACCCTCTTTTTCAGGAAAGTAGTTGACTTGCAGCATTTACCAGAACTTTGACAGCTGGCTGTAGGGCTGGCAAAATGGGCCCGGCCCGATGGGCCCGCCCGGGGTACCCATACCTGGGGTTGGGTTGGGCTTAAAAAATAGAGGCCCGAAATGAATCCGGGCCTAAAAAAGCCCGCCCAGAGAGCCCATAGGGCTTATTGGGCTCGGGCCTAAAAAGTGTTGGGATTTTGTATACTGGAAGTACTTTTTATGCTTATATACAATGTGTTTTTGTCCTTACCACTGTTTTATTCTCCTATCTGATAAATATGTATATTTGCACATGTTATCCTTTATCTCGTATAAAAGTTAGATTTATGTGGTGTGTCGGGTATCACAGAAGACAACACAAATTGGTTGAACTGACAAGATATAAACAGTTATCACAGCTGAGACAACTTAAGGATAAGTTGTCGGTTTAAGCTGCAGTTTACATAAGAAGTGGCTTGTCTTAGCTGCTTGTCTCTACTGGTACACTTAAGGTGGTGTATTGACGGATCACAGTGAGATGTGTTAACTGACCTTAGTGGAGAACCAAGATCTCGGTGACTTAGCTGGTCTTAAGCTTGGTAAGACTTCAACTGAGCGCATTTCGCTATCTATCACTTTGACCTACTATGGTGAACATCATCGCGACCGGATCTACGTATCTTGGGTGTTAGTAGTTATTTGTGGCTCAGGCTGGTTGTCTGTATCTTGCAGCCGTATCCTAGTAAAATGGGTGGATAATATCCCCTGAGGAACTCGAAAGGATTAGCACACTAAACCCGGCCGGTTGATTAAGTTCAGGTGTGTTAATAAGGTCGAGTGGTACTACTCAGGAATATAAGATGTTAATTAATTTAAGTTGTCAGTAAGCTTAATTAATTAACGGATACTTCTATCTTAAATACGGAGATCGATTAAGTCTAAAATACAAGCACTTGCTCAATTTGGGATAAAGGGGTAAGCCAACATGGATAATTAATTAATTTGAGGCCCAACTTTATTTCTTGTATTGAATCACTGATCTGACCCAATTAGTTGCCTAGTTATTTATTGTCTCTCAGAAATCATTATTAATGGATTAATGTATTTTTTACATTATTTAATAATATTATTTATCTGAAATTAATTGGTTGTGCCAATTAATTGATAAATATTAGTAGCCCAGTGGATTAATTAATTATATTATGGGTTAATTATATGGAAGCCCATTAGAAATATAATTAAATTAATGGGATACAAATATATTAATATTATATTGGCTTTTGAAGCCTATATATATTAGTATTCTGTTCAGAAACAGATTACACACCCACACATAACTCATGCACGCAGCGTGTATGAGAGAGAGACGATAAATTTTATTTTCTTCAGTTCTCTGACCACACAGAGGAAGGAAAAGGCCGGGACACAGATCAGAAGATCTGACACAAGAGCAACAATCAGAGCCGCGACAACATACGAAGGAGGAAGGTATCGTTCCTAACCCCAATTATTCCTTCAGTTGGTATCAGAGCCTGGTTTAGGCTCTGATTGTTGCTGTTAGATGTATGATTAGGTTTCAATTCCGTCATTATCGGGTTAATTTTGGTGTTTGGGGCGGCCTGCGAGCCACTGTTTTGACCCCGTTGTACTGTTTTTTTCATGAGAAAATCCGTGAGTAGTTGATAGGACCAATGTGTTATGTGATTGTACTTTTATTGTACTATTTTTGGTTCGGGTTGCACAAAAATCGAGGCGCAACGGCGCGGAAGGACGGAAAAGGACGAAACCCTAGTTTTTGGCAAAACACGACCGCCGACTTGCGACGGCGCGTGGGGGCGCGTGCTACAGTATTTTTCCGATCCGTTCGGATAGGTTTGTTCTTCTTCTCGTTAGCTTCATTTGGATTGGTCGCACAACCCATTCCGATTTCTGGAATAGCGTCGGAAAGGAGAATTGGTCGTGCTGTCAAGAAAAGCCCCATTTTGGATGAAAACCCTAGTTTTCTAGGGTTCCGCCGTATTTTGCGGCGGCGATTCCTGACGGGTCCGGCGTCCGATTGACGATCGGCTTAAACCTATGGAATCCTCGTCTTACGAGCTTCGCGTCGATAGGTCGTAAGGGATCATCCGATCCCGGATGCGATCAGAATAGACGTCTGAAGTTGGCTGCTCGTTATGAATTCGTTCCGGCGAATCGTTTGAAATTCGGGTAATTGAGGAACAAATCTCGGCCGGAATCTGTTTCACGGTGGTCGTGAGTGTTCCAATTATGTTTCTCCTCTTTCAATTGATCGAATCGCGGCTCGAAGAGTACAAATTTGAGCGGCGAAGCTCGCCGGCGACGGGATGCGAAATTCGCTTGATTCCCGTGGAGGGCGCGGCAGCCGCGCGTCTA
Organism: Lavandula angustifolia; assembly: GCA_028984105.1. Lineage (NCBI taxonomy): Eukaryota > Viridiplantae > Streptophyta > Magnoliopsida > Lamiales > Lamiaceae > Lavandula > Lavandula angustifolia. Next base: position 9,941,078 of record CM054808.1, on the reverse strand, counting down.
CTGCGGAATGCAGCCGCTGAATCGTGCTGCTGTAGGCAGCGGCGCAAGGCAGCTCATGGCGGGGCAGGTCGAGGTCGTCTTCGGCAAGGCTGGACGGCTTCGGGAAGGAGGCAGGAGGTCGCCTTCGGCGGTGGAGCGGCGGCAGCGGCTGCTGCTGCGTGTTTTGGCGCAAGGTTGAAGATGCTGACGTGGCGCGCTACATCAGCCGTTGCTGACTAGACCGGCCACATGTCTGCCACGTGTCTGACACGTGGCAGACCCCCTGATGACATGGCGACGACAGTTTTCGATGCAGTTTTCAAATTCGAAGATTTTGAAGATCGAAGAGCTCTATTTTGATCGGGCTATGTAATAGTTAGGAATTACGTATTTTAAAGCCCGATAACGACATTTTAAAATTCCTATTTGCGCATTTATTTATTATTATGCTTTAGCATGCGATTATGTGATTAATTGCGCTTAGAAAAGCATATAAATAGGATTTATGTCGTTATTAAAGCATGTTTTAATTTTCGCGAGCACGTTTTATTATGTGCGTTTAGAAATTGCATGCTTTAGGAATTATGTGGATATGCATGATTTGTTACAAACCTTTTGATTAAAAAGACTAAGTAACATTAAATTAAATGTTTAATTAGATTCCATTTGGATATTAAACACTTAATTGGACCTCCATTAATTGGACTCTACACAAAAGTAGTAAGATTATGTGAGTAAACGTCCACCAGCGTGGCTTGCTTGCATCTTTGAGCTACAAGTTTTGTGAGATGAGTTTTCCAAAAACAATATTTGATTATTATTGAGTAGTGGGAGCGAAGCCGTAAACGTCCACCTGCGTGGCTTGTGTGCCTAGTAAACACGAGTATTCTAGAAGATAATAATTAAATAGGATGGCTAATTAGATCAAATTGAATGCGGCATGGTTCGAGTAAGTATGTCAATTTCGAGAATTTGATTCTATTTTGGTCAAATTAATGGTCAATGCTTAGATCTCACCGCAGGTACAATTCACTTCCCTCGAAGTCCCTTCCCGCGTTTTAATAGTGACATGGTCTAGTAAATCGAACTATTAATTCCATTCGTCTTAAGAACCTAGACGTGGATTGGAATTAAAGAGCTAGGTAAATAGCTTGGTTGAGGGTTACGCTAGTAAACGTCCACCGTGGCTTGCTAGTGGAATTCCTAGAGTCGTTCGAGGTTTTTAATATCATTGTTTTTACAAAAGGTTACAATGATTATTAATTACGAATTATGTGCAAATATTAATTTCATACATGTTTTTAAAATATGTCTGTTCGAATATTTTATTTTTCGAGTTCCTAAACAGTCTCACCAACCAAACCCTAACGGGTTTAACAATTTTAAATAATTTTATAGAGTGGAAGAGATATTTTACCTCTCCCAATAAAGCTCTGCAAAGGTCCTATAAGAACTTCTGTTTTAGGACCGCTATGTCTAAGAACGAGTTTACTATGAGTATGTTACTCAAATCTTTGGTAGCGGTCAAAGAAGTTATAGGAAAGGGCAAGAGTGCTCAAGTCTTGAATATCCCTAGTAGTTCAAGGAATCCTCCGAAAGGCGGAAACCAGAAAAAGAGCAGAAAGGATGGTCAATTCAAGAAGAGCAGTGGGAGTAAGAAGACGGTCCTTATCGGCAGCATGCGAATACCAAAGAAGAAAGGAAGGTTCTTCAATTATGGTAAGAAAGGACACTGGAAGAGTTATTATCCAGATGTCAAGGCAAAACAGAAAGAGATGCGAGTCGCTCTTGTAACTGAAACTGTTCTGGTTTCCTCTTCTACCTACGAATGGGTAGTGGATTCGGGGGCAACTGATCATGTTTGTTACACCTTGGAAGGTTTCTTGCAGAAAAGGCAATTGAGCAATGGCAAGGTGGTAGTCTCAATGGGCAATGGATCGAAAGTTCCTGCAATTGCCATTGGAGATTTACATCTATCTTTTGATAGTTCTGTTGTAGTACTTAAAGATGTTTAATATGTGTCTGAGTTTAGGCGAAACATTATTTATGTTTCAAAACTCTACACCATGGATGGTTAAAAATCAAGTTTTGATAGTGAAGTTTCTATCATGAAAGACGATGATTTTATCTGTGGTGGACCATTAAACGGATCTTTATATACTATTACTTGTAAACCGCGTAGTTCTGTTAACATTGCTTCCTCATCATCAAATCCTAAGAAGAGGAAAGAGTCTTCTAGGGTAAACCAAACTTATCTGTGGCACTTAAGACTAGGTCACATAAATCTTAACAGGACTCAGAGGTTGGTGGAATATGGATCATTGGAGTCTCTCCAAGATTGAACCATTTCCAACTTGCGAAACCTGTTTGGAAGGAAAGATGATGACTAAGCCTTTCAAGGCAAAGGGTTATAAAGCCACAGAAGTATTAAGTTTGATGCATTCTGACTTGTGTGGACCTATGTCTACACAAGCTCGTGGAGGGTACGAGTACTTCGTCACATTTACTGACGATTACTCGAGGTATGGATATGTTTACCTTCTTCGCCACAAGTTGGATTGCTTTGAAACCTTTAAGGAATTCAAGGCAAAAGTGGAGAAGAAGCTAGGTAAAGAAATCAAAACACTACGATCTGATCGTGGTAGGGAATACCTATCCAACGAGTTCAAGGACTACTTGACAGAATGTGGGATTACATCCCAGCTGACAGCACCGGGCATGCCTCAGCAGAATGGTGTGTTAGAAAGAAGGAACCGAAGTCTCTTAGAGATGGTTCGATCGATGATGAGTTATGCAACTTTGCCAGTTTCCTTTTGGGGATATGCCCTAGAGACTGCAGCATACTTGCTGAATCGTGTGCCTTCCAAGTCGGTAAAAAAGATCCCTTTCGAGTTGTGGAGCGGGCACAAACCCAGTATGCACCACTTAAGAATTTGGGGTTATCCTGCTTATGTGCTGAATAGGCAGGCCGACAAATTAGAATCACGTTCAGAAGTGATGTTGTTCATAGGGCATCCGAAGGAAACGAAGGGTGGATACTTTTATGATCCTAAAGAACAGAAGATCGTTGTTAGCCTTAACGCTCGGTTCTTAGAAGAGGATTACATTAGTAACCATAAATCTTGCGTCGACATCATCCTTGAGGAATTACAAGGTGGTCGAGTTCCACTTGAACAGCCAGTTGTGCAAAATAGTACTCCACGAGTAACTGCACAATCTGTTAACACAGCTCCTGACAATGTTCGACGTAGTGGGAGGGAGATATTTACACCTGATCGGTGTATGTTCACTGGGGAGACGTTTGATTATCTCCCGGCAGATGAACAAGATACCGTGGATCCCTGGACTTACAACGAAGCAGTGGGAGATGTAGATGCAGATTCATAGAGAATCACCATGGACTCGAAATTTTAGTCAATAACTGATATGGATGTATACGAGATCACTGAACTACCTGAGGGCTGCAATGCTATTGGTAGTAAGTGGGTATACAAGAGAAAGAGAAAGGACCGTATGGAGAGATCATGGCGTTCAAGGCTACGCTACTGGCGAAGGGTTTTACCCAGAAAGAAGGTATCGATTACGAAGAGACCGTGTCGCCTGTAGCAATGATCAAGTCCATTCGGATTCTCCTTGCCATATCAGCTCACATGAACCTCGAGATGTGGCAAATGTATGTCAAAACCGCATTCCTAAACGGTCACCTTGAAAAAGGTAGGGACATCTACATGAAACATTCAGATGGTCATGTGAAGGAGGGTGAAGAGCATCTAGTTTGGAAGCTTAAGAAGTCTATTCATGGACTTAAGCAAGCTTTCCGGTTATGGCACCAGCATTTTCGACGAGGTAGTCAAATTCTATGGATTTGTATCCTGTCCTAACGAGGTGTGCGTGTACCGCATTTGTGTTAACGAATCAGTGGTGTTTCTTGCATTTTACGTAGATGACATCCTTCTCATTGGCAAAAATGTTGAAGTGTTATCAGACGTAAAGACGTGGTTATCCGAGCAGTTTCAAATGAAGGACTTAGGTGAAGCTGGTTACATCCTTGGGATCAAGTTTATCCGAGATCGCCAGAAAAGGATGTTAAGCTTGTCACAAGTGTCCTACATTGACACTGTTATTGCTCGTTTTAACATGCAAAAAGCCAAGAGAGGTTCAGTACCTTTCAGACATGACATTTTTCTATCCAAGAATCAGTGCCCTAAAACGCCTGAAGAGATAGAAAGTATGAGGCTAGTACCATATGCTTCCGCTGTCGGTAGCCTCATGTATGCAATGCTTTGTACGAGAGCAGATATCTCATATGCTGTAGGCATGGTCTCAAGATATCAGTCTAACCCTAGAAAAGAACACTGGACTGCGGTCAAGCATATTCTCAAGTACCTTAAACGGACTAGAGACTATAGGCTTGTTTACCAGTCAGACAGTCTAGTGTCTTTGGGTTATACAGAATCGGATTCCAGGCTGACAGAGACGAGAAGAAGTCTACCTCGGGTTATGTGTTTACGTTGGGAGGTGGAGCCATTTCATGGAGGAGTGCAAAGCAGAAATGCATTGCGGACTCAACCATGGAAGCGAGTATGTGGGCGCCCCGAAAACTTCGAAAGAGGCAGTTTGGCTTAAGAATTTCCTCCTGGATCTTGATATTGTTCAGAATTTGCCTAAGGCGATCACGATTTATTGTGATCATGCGGGTGCAGTGACAAATTCTAAGGAACCTAGATCTCACAAGGCGTGTAAACACATAGACAGAAAGTACCACATTATACGAGTATTCGTAAATCGAGGTGACGTGGTGATTGACAAAATTGGAACTGAAGTCAACCTAACTAATCCTTTCACGAAGAGCTTACCACTCCCAGCTTACGAGACGCATGTTCGTGGCTTAGGGATGGCAGAGATGCCCCCCACTTAGGACTACAGAAACTTTTGTATAAGTGGGAGAAGATGCAGTGATAGATAGTCTAGATAGCTGAGATATAGTTGGGTACTAGTTTGTACCTAGATAGCTGAGATATAGCTGGGTACTAGTTTGTACCTAGAACTGACACATTGTATACTAAAAGTTTGCTTTAGTATAAGTGGGAGAATTGTTGGGATTTTGTATACTGGAAGTACTTTTTATGCTTGTATACAATGTGTTTTTGTCCTTACCACTGTTTTATTCTCATATCTGATAAATATGTATAATTGCACATGTTATCCTTTATCTCGTATAAAAGTTAGATTTGTGTGGTGTGTCGGGTATCACAGAAGACAACACAAATTGGTTGAACTGACAAGATATAAACAGTTATCACAGCTGAGACAAGTTAAGGATAAGTTGTCGGTTTAAGCTGCAGTTTAGATAAGAAGTGGCTTGTCTTAGCTGCTTATCTTTACTGGTACACTTAAGGTGGTGTATTGACGGATCACAGTGAGATGTGTTCTCCTAACTGACCTTAGTGGGGAACCAAGATCTCGGTGACTTAGCTGGTCTTAAGCCTGGTAAGACTTCAGCTGAGCGCATTTGGCAGTCTATCACTTTGACCTAGTATGGTGAACGTCATCGTGACCGGATCTACGTATCTTGGGTGTTAGTAGTTATTTGTGGCTCAGGCTGGTTGTCTGTATCTTGCAGTCGTATCCTAGTAAAATGGGCTGATAATATTCCTTGAGGAACTCGAAAGGATTAGCACACTAAACTCGGTCGGTTGACTAAGTTCAGGTGTGTTAATAAGGTCGAGTGGTACTACTCAGGAATATAAGATGTTAATTAATTTAAGTTGTCAGTAAGCTTAATTAATTAACGGATATTTCTATCTTAAATACGGAGATCGATTAAGTCTAAAATACAAGCCCTTGCTCAATTTGGGATAAAGGGGTAAGTCAGCACGGATTCTCTAATGGAATGAATATGTGTTTATTAATTAATTTTGCTCTGGGCTGAGCATGGATAATTAATTAATTTGAGTCCCATCTTTATTTCTTGTATTGGATCTCTAATCTGGCCCAATTAGTTGCCTAGTTATTTATTGTCTCTCAGAAATCATTATTAATGGATTAATGTATTTTTTACATTATTTAATAATGTTATTTATCTGGAATTAATTGGTTGTGCCAATTAATTGATAAATATTAGTAGCCTAGTGGATTAATTAATTATATTATGGGTTAATTATGTGGAAGCCCATTAGAAATATAATTAAATTAATGGGCTACAAATATATTAATATTATATTGACTTTTGAAGCCTATATATATTAGTATTCTGTTCAGAAACAGATTACACACCCACACATAACTCACGCACGCAGCGTGTATGAGAGAGAGACAATAAATTTTATTTTCTTCAGTTCTCTGACCACCCAGAGGAAGAAAAAGACCGGGACACAGATCAGAAGATCTGACACAGGAGCAACAATCAGAGCCGCGACAACATACGAAGGAGGAAGGTATCGTTCCTAACCCTAATTATTCCTTCAAAAAGCCCGGGGTTCCGAAAAAAGCCCGGGGTCTCGAACCTTAAAAAGCCCGCCCGAAACCCGCTCGATAATATTAGCCCAATAGCAATTAACAAGTTATCAATTGTAATATTAGCCCTATATATATCATATATATCTCATAGATAAATTTCTCATATATATATATATCTCATAGATAAGTTTAAGTGCAAATATTAGTCTTAATGTCTTATGATTCACTACCACCATTCCTCTCAGTTGCATGATTCCATTTCTCTCTTACAAAAACATAATGTTGGTTAGAAATTATATATATATATATATATATATATATATATATATATATATATATATAAAATATTAATAAATAACTTAATCATCAAATGGAAATTAATTTGAAAGTGGGGTAATGATATTTAATATCTTATTTCTTACTTCAAATTCAAACATTTGCATTGACTTATATTTTTAAATTTTTTTAATCTTCAAATGTGGATGAATAAAAAGTTGAAGAGATAAAATTATCGAATGAAGATTCAAATTGTTATCAACTCGTCATAAGACATTAAGACTCATATTTGCAATTAAAGTTATCTTTAATATATTTTTCTTGGTTTCCGTTTCAACTTTTGATTCTCAATTTTATTTAAAAATAAAAAATATAAAAAACTTGAGGTAAGCCCGCCCGCCCGAAAGCCCGAGGCTGGGCTGGGCTTAAGATTTTTGGGCCCGAATGAATTTCGGGCGGGCCCGACCCGGCCCGACAAATCACTGAAAGCCCAGTGGACCGGGCCTGGGCGGGCCCGGCCTGCTACTTTGCCACCCCTAGTTGGCTGCTTGTCATTGGTCGAGGTGTAGAAAGTTGTTGAGACATTCAAACTTCAAGGCAGATACTGAAGATGATTTCTCTGATGTGTACAACCTTGGACAACTCTACTGATTTAACATTGAGAACCTTCTGACAATCAAGGAGACTGTCAGGCCATTGCTGAGTCTGACCTGGGGTTCAGTAGTATACTCCTGCTGAGTCCAACTCTACTGAAGGTCGACTATGAGTACAGTAAACTGCTCCTTCTGAGTCCAGTTCTACTGACTCTTTCAGTATGTTGCTCCTGCTGAGTCCAGCACTACTGAATCTGAACACCTCTCAGTATGTTGCTCCTGCTAAGTTCAGCACTACTGAGTCTTCAAACCATGATACTAAGGCAGATAGTCTACTGAGGGTACAGCAGACAGAACTTCTGAGCCTGGACCATGCGGAAGGAAAGTCAACTTAGTCTGAAACTCTCAGAGACCAAGGTGATACAATTACAATGGAATGGTTCACCTATCAAATTAGGATTTTGGGATCAGCCAAATCTTCTAAACAATCTACTGCTGAATCATCTCCCAACATAGTTGTTCTGGAAATTGATGTCTATTACATGGGATAGATCATAGAACACTTTTTATCATTTGAAGGCCGTAGAGGAATGCGTTGGATAAGTACACATTTTCCAATGTGTTCTGGTAATTGATGTCTATTAGATGGGATAGATCATAGAACACTTTTTATCATTTGAAGGCTGTAGAGGAATGCGTTGGATAAGTACACATTTTCCAATGTGTTCACTAGTAGCTATGACTGCTTCAATCACCCTTCTACCAAGATTTTTGCAGATCAACCTTGTACCATTACTCAGACCTTCAGATGGATTTAGATTCCTCAATAGTACAATTGGACTATCCTCTTTTAGTCTCAAGATGTGAGGGGGCAATGCACTAAGGCTAAGATCATTTAGATAATCATGATACTGACATTGTTGAGTATGATCTTCTGCCAAATCCAGACTGATGTATTCAATCAAATGACCAGAGAATTTGCGTATAAGTGCTTCATTTATGTGACTCGTGTTTTTATTTTTCGGCATCAAGATGGCTCTGTTCATTTCGAGAATGGGTCATTTTTATATTTCTCAAATGAAGGAAATATTTTATCGATTAGAGTCTGCAAAGGATCTTCACAAGTATAATGTGGAATACACATGTGAGTAGGCAAGGATATGTAATCATCATACACAAATGGTTTGACTCTGTCACCAACCCACAATAGAAACTCCATGAACACTGGATCGTCTCGTGCACGCGTTTTGTCGGCCAACTTCAATTTTCGGACGGATGACCATAATCTTAAACATACTAAGGAAGTAGCAATACAATCTCCATGTGAACTTGCAAGCACATTAAGAAGCGTTTGTCTAAAGTCACCACCGAATACAACTGTTTTTGAAGGAACGAAATTTACTTTTCTCCTTTGTATGTTGTAGTAGCTCTGATTATTTTGATCTGTGTCCCGACCCTTTTCTTCCTCCACGTGGTCAGAGAACTGAAGAAAATAAAATAAACTCTTTCTCTCCCTCACTAGCACACATTTGCGTATGTGAATGTCTGTATTTTGATTATGAACGAAAAACTTATATATATATATATATATATATATATATATATATATATATATATGCTTCTAAAGCTTATATTATGTTAATATTTGTAACTCATTAATTTAATTATACTTACAATGGACTTTCACATAAATTAGCCCATAATATAATAAATTAATCTACTGAGCTACTTTTATTTATCAATTAACTGGCCCAACCAAATAATTTCAGATAAATAACATTATTAAATAATGTAAAATACATTAATCTATTAAAAATTATTTCTGAGTGACAATAAATAACTAGGCAACTAATTGGGACATATCAAGGATCCAATACAAGAAATAAAATCGGCTCTCAAATCAATTAATTATCTATGCTCAGCCCATAGTAAAATTAATTAATAAACACAGATTCATTCCACTAGAGAATCCGTGCTGACTTACTCCTTTATCCCAATATGAGCAAGGGCTTGTATTTTAGACTTAATCGAACCCCGTATTTAAGATAGAAATATCCGTTAATTAATTAAGTCCACTAAAAACTTAAATTAATTAACATCTTATTATATATTCCTGAGTAGTACCCCTCGACCTTATTAACACACCCGAACTTAATCAACCGGCCGAGTTTAGTGTGATAATCCTTACGAGTTCCTATCCAAGCAGTTTCAAATGAAGGATTTGGGTGAAGCGGCTTACATCCTTGGGATCAAGGATACTCGAAATCGTCGGAAACGAATGTTAAGTTTATCCTAGGCATCCTACATTGATATTATGATAGCTCATTTTAGCATGAAAATGGTCTAGAGAGGACAGTTACCTTTCAAACATGATGTGTTTCTATAAGAATCAGTGCCCTAAAACGTAATAAAAGATAAAAAGTATGAGGCCAGTACCATATGCTTCTGTTGTTGGTAGCCTCATGTATGCAATAATTTGTACGAGACCAGATATCTCATATGTTGTAGGCATAGTCTCAAGATATTAGTCTAACACTGGACAAGAGCATTAGACTGCGGGCAAGCACATTCTCAAGTACCTTAAACGGACTAGAGATTATAAGTTTGTTTACCAATCAGACAGTCTAATGCCCTTGGGTGATACAGACTCGGATTCCAAGCTAACAGAGACGAGAAGAAGTCTACCTCGGGTTATCTGTTTACCTTGGGAGGTGGAGCCATTTCATGGCAGAGTGGAAAGAAGAAATACACTATAGACTCTACCAGGAAGTAGAGTATATGACTGCTTTAGAATCCTCTAAAGAGGCAGTATGGCTTAAGAACTTCCTCCTAGATCTTGATATTGTTCCTAATTTGCCTAAGGCGATCACAATTTATTGTGATAATCCGGGTGCAGTAGCGAATTCTAAGAAATCCAGATCCCACAATGCGTCTAAACACATAGTCATGAAGTACGACATTATATAAGAGTTCGTAAATCGAGGAGATGTGGTTGTTGAAAAAATTGGAACCGAAGACAACCTATTTGATCCCTTCACAAAGAGCTTACCAATCTCGACTTACGAGAAGTATGTTTGTGGCTTAGGAGTGGTAGAGATGCCCCACACTTAGGACTGCAGAACTTTTATTATAAGTGGGAGAAGAAGTAGTAATAGATAGCTGAGCTTGTTTGTTTGTACTAATAATACATGTTGGGTGATGATTCTATCCTCTGCACTGTTTCACTCAGTGAGAAATGATTCTGTCTTCTATACTCAACCAAGCTCAGTAGCCTATGTGCTCTGAACTGTTGAGAAGATTTGAAGATCCCAAAACCCTATCTGATTGGTGAACCATTCCATTGTATATGTTGTTTGTCTCTAAGGTTTCAGACTCAGTAGACACTCTGCTCTGGTCAAGGCGCTCATTAGCTTATCTGCCTCAGCACCAGTGTAGAAGACTCAGTGATACTAGACTCGGCGGGAGCAAAGATATGCGAGAGAGTCGGTTGAACCGAACTCGGCGGGAGTAGTTCACTGGACTCGTAGCCGATCTTCGATAGACTTATCTCAGCTGTCTATCTACTGAATACAAGGTCAGACTCAGCATCGGCAGATAGTCTTCAGGACTGTCAGAATCTTTTGAAAGACAATCAGCATTGTCATATACGAGGATGAGAGAAGTCAGCTTCAATTTGTCTCAAAGTTTGTGCTGTCTCAACCACTCTATCCACCTCGACAAATGACAAGCATACACGTGTCATCCTACCTACTAAAGTTGCAAGTCAACACTTTCCGGAAAAGGAGGAAAAGGCACTGTTACCTACGCCAAAAGAGCCGTTTGCTACCAAAAAGAGAGAGAGAGAAGAAGATCGTCTCCAACGGATCTTTCTCAATCTCTTCTCTATAAATAGAGGGATCATTCAAGATTTGAAGTTCACGAGTTCACGAGCTAACTAAGAAATGAACACACACGAACATTCAAACGAGCGAATTCCAAAAGCCTAAGTCTTTCGCAAGAATCGAAAGAGTTATATCCGGCGAAAGACTACCTTTAAGCTCATAAGGGAACCAAGCTGAACCGTCAACAAAGCATCTAGTATCCAAGCGACGTGACACGAACTTAAAGCTAAACCTCAGCTGTTCGTCGCTCTAGAAGCTACATTCTTGTTCCCATCCCTCTAACCCTAAGCTCAACCGATATATCCATAGCTTAGACGAAGGAGTTCACCTTTGAACCCAATCCTTATTGTATAAGGACTCCTTCACTGTTGGAGAAGTTTGTCAAACACTTTAAGTTTGATAGAAGTGTAAACTGGGACTTGCTCAATATAATCCCCAAGCCACGGCTTTGTCCTGTGCACAAGCTGACTGAGACTAACTCAGTATAATAAATAGCCTCCTGATCTATCGGGACAGTGGACGTAGGATTGTTGATATCCGAACCACTTTAAAAATCTCTGTGTCGTTTACTTACGTTCTTTTACTGTTACATTGATTTTACTGTGCATACTGAACATCTTATTTAAAATCAATTAACTGTCTCAGTATACTGAACTTCTTATCTACTAAACTGAGACTTAAAGCGTTTTCTCATAAAAACTGATTTGGGCCTACACTATTACGCGCACTGAACTCTTGCTGATCGATACTGAATTCTAACCTAGTCAGTTAGCAGATCTCAGCCGAGTTAGACTTTTAGCCTTTAACACGATTCAGAACAGTTGTGTGGTCTGCTGAATCATTTCAGTACGGCATCTTCCTGAATAGGATTGTTCGTGTTCGAAGTTGAGAAATTTGGATTCAGGTGTATTCACCCCCCCCCTCTACACCTGAACTCACTCTCGGGACCAACAATTGGTATCAGAGCGGGAGTTCCTTAAGACTCTTGTCACTTTGAGACTGGTCTATTCGAACGGATCCGGAGGAAAACGTTTTTCACTGCATATCACTCTACATTCATATCATTATTCTTCATGGCTGATATGTCAGGTATAAGAATGGTACCCATGTTCTCGGTGGAGAATTATGGAGTGTGGCGAGTCAGAATGGAAGCACATCTGACATCCCTCCATGACAGTATGACTGAAGTGCTTGAAGATGGACCTATCGTTCCCATGATCGATAGCGTCGTAACTCAAGACCAAGGAGGAGGAATGGTGACTGGGAAGAAGATCCCTAAAGACAGAAGTCTCTTCACTCCTGAAGAGAAGAAGCTTCACAATCTAGACCGAGTCGCCAGGAATGCCATACTAACCACTCTTAGCGATTCTTATCTTGGCAGGGTTCAGGAATGCAAAACCGCTAAAGAACTCTGGGATGCTCTAGCGCTACTGAGTCGAGGGACTCAGAAGATTAAAGCGAATAAACTAGCGTTGGAACTCCAAAAGCTGGAAAGCTTGTCTCTCATGCCTGGTGACAAAATCGAAGATCTGAACATCAGATTTACCAATCTGATGAACTCAATCAACGGGCTGGGAAAGACATTCAGCAACCGAGAAATGAATCTAAAGATACTGAGGGCACTGTCGGACGGACACTGGACACCTTTTGCCACTCTATTGCGACATTCTGATTTAGATGTTGTCTCTCCTGACCATATCTTTTCAGAATTACAGGCAGAGGAGTTTGAGTTCGACAGACCTCAAGGAAAGCTGAGAGCTGAAGCTGACACAAAGATCGACCATGCTTTCAAAGCAATAGTCAGCACAACATCTCCCGTGACGAGCAAGATGACGAGTAAGACTGAGCCTTCACTCAATGATCTACAAGAAGGAAGTCTCGCTCAGAAGTATGCGCTGCTCGCTGTAAAGTATCAGAAGGAGAAGGAGAGGCGTAGAAAGCTGACTAAAGCATACCGAGATACAAAAGGTAAGTCAGAATATACACCAAAACGCTCTCCTGACTCACAATCTTCTGAATGCAGAAAGAAAGATGACTCAGCACCCTCAAGGGATAGTGCAACCAAAGAAGAAAAAGTCATCACTTGCTACAACTGCAAAAAGCCGGGACATTATCAATATGATTGTCCTGAGCTCAGTAGTGCAGAACGCGCAGCACGTAAGGCAAGGAGAGAGAAATTCGCCCAGAAAAGACAATCCTACATAGCTGGTGAAATCTCAGACGACTCAGAAGAGGTCTACTCCTTTATGGATTCATCTGACGATGAAGCAGCTTTCATGGCCCGAGAACATGAAGCAGATGAATCGACTGAAATATGCATGATGGCAGGCGAAGAGGATGAAGTAAATTCTCATGAACCAGTCAACTCCTCTTCACACTGCACACACGACACTGTTTCAGGTGTAGATGGGAATTTGGACATCACAACCGCATATGAAGCTCTACTAGATGAACAAATTCAAATGAGTCTGCAGCTCAGCAAGACTCTTCAGGAGTTGGATACCCTGAAAGTGGAGAATCAGAGACTTTCTCAGGAGAGTCAGGTTACTACTGAGGCCGAAGGACTTGTGGTGAGACTCAGGGAGGAGATAAACTCTCTGATGGCCAAGTCTCAGCATCAAGAAGATCGGATTTCAGTTTTGACCAATAACTTGACTCAGAAAGATACTGAACTAAGTCTGCTGAAGCAAAAACTGTCAGGACTTCAGACCGAACATGATTCACTGAAGAAAAGTGATGATGTCTGGAGGAACTTGATGACTGAGAGGTACATAGGCGCTGAAAAGAAATTGGAGGCTATGCTAGCAAGCAACAAGCCAAAGCACTGCAAGGAAGGACTTGGATTCAGCCAGGGAGCTTCCTCGTCTGCCCCAGTACACTCAGAAGGACGGCTTGCTGATAGGTTTGTTCGAGGAAAGACCATCAATGCTGATATACTGAACCCTCGCAAAGAACAAACAAAAGATGAAAGCACCTCATCCTACTCAGCAGCATTCTGACAACAAGATCAAAGCCAAAGTACCCCAGTTCAGTCAAGGGGGAACCAGCAAATCAAAATTGGCCGATCAGTATGAACCTTCAAAACTGACACATCCAGCTCAGTATGGGTCATATTATTATGAACCTATAGTCAGAAGAGGATCCAAAAGTCAGAAAAGGAAACAGAAAGCCGCACAGAAGGCAAAGGTCAGCAGTCCACCAGCTCAGAAGATTAGGACTCCTGAACCTCAGAAGCCTCAGAAGTCACCTGTGACCAGTCCAGTGGTCAGATATGTTGACTCTAGTGGAAAGAAGATGTCTGAAACCACCAGGGGTGTTAGACAAATTTGGGTTATTAAAACTAACACCTAAGGACCCAAAATCAAAAATAAAGGGTACATGAATATAATTCTGTTTTGCAGGTGCGCAGAGACCCATGGTATGTGGACAACGGATGCTCAAGATATATGACATACCAAAGGAGTCTACTGAAGAATTATATCACTGAAGAAGGACCCAGAATTGAGTTCGGAGACAATGCAAAAGGCTATATTAGAGGATATGGAACACTCGGCATTGGACCGCCAAAGTTCCAAGAGTATCATATGTTGAAGGACTTCAAAGATAACCTTCTCTCTCGTTAGTCAATTTTGTGATAACTCAAATAGAGTGGTATTTGACGCCGGTTTCGTGATGTTATTGATAAATCTACGGGGAAAACGGTGTTATCGGGTTCGCACGTAAAGAACATATATGTTCTTGGCCGGAACTCAGTGAACTCGAAGCTTGTCTCGTTGGCAAAGAATGATAATCGAATGGGGTGGCTATGGCATAGAAGACTTAGCCATCTCAACTTCAAGACGCTCAACAAACTAGCAAGAGACACTCTAGCAAGGGGACCGCCGAATGAAATATTCAAGCAAAGACACTCGGTGTGAAGCATGTCCGAAGGGAAAGCAAACAAAGAATCAAAATCCAACAGTTCCATCTCCTTCCACCGATGGAATCCTTCGATACTACATATGGATTTGTTCGGTCCGGTCTCCCCGATGACGATCGAGAGCGGGAAATATGCATTAGTGGTCATAGATGACTACTCGCTACACATGGGTCATATTCATTGCAAACAAGTCCGACGTCAAAACAGAGTTACCAACGCTTCGAAAAGGCTCGGTGTCGAGAAGAACACCAAGATCGAAAAATACGTTCGGACGCAGGAACTGAGTTCCTTAATTCCATGGTAGAGGAGTTCTGCGAAACAGAAGGAATAGAGCATGAGACATCGGCTGCCCGCACACCTCAGCAAAATGGAGTTGCTGAACGAAAGAACAGAACTCTCAAAGAAGCAGCTAGAACTCTACTCACGGATTCGGGACTCCCATCCAAATTCGGGCGTAAGCAACGGATACTTGCGTGTTATACTCGAATAGATCTCTACCGACAAAGCGGATAAGAGGACACCATATGAACTATGGAACGACAGGAAGCCTTCTCTATCTTATTTCCATATCTTTGGTTATTCATGCTTTATCCACAATAATGGGAAAGATCAGCTGAAGACTTTTGATAGCAAGTCAGATCATGGAGTATTCTTAGGATACTCTCGGGTCAACAAAGCTTTCAGAGTATTCAACTATCGGACTCTTTGCGTGGAGGAAAGCCCTCATGTTGTTTTTAACGAGTTTGCTACGAAGACAGGAGCAATAACTCAAATTCCGAATCGAGGACATCGGTAGACGGCTACGGGATCTAAGCTTAAAGGACAAACCCGAAAAGATCCGGCTATGTTGGGATGATGATTCGGACGAAGAAACCGAAGACAAATCTATCGAATCTCAACCGGAAGAGCAAGTAGGCGAGCGATTGATTCTCCCGAACGGAATCAATCCCGGGTAACTCAGTCGATGAAGAAACCCAAGAGGTAATCGAGACCACTACCGAGAATAACGACTCGGGGGGAACATCTAGTAATGTTCCCGAGCCGAATGCCCCCGAACACGGTGACTCGGTAGATCATACTCTTATCACCGAAATTCTTCAATCTCGAAATAGTACAACCGAAATGCCTAACTCACCTACTATCCGTGTTGAACAAATTTCGATGAAGAGCTGAAACTTCGTAGATCGTGGCTCGATGCTCACACCGGTGATCTAATCATTGGAGATCCCTCGGCTAATGTCAAGACAAGATCCGGATTCTCGTCAAGGAGAAAGCGCATTATTTTCCCGCTTCTTGTCTCCTGAAGAGCCTCGGACCATTGAGGATGCATTAAAGGATGCTTGGCCGGATCATAGCTATGCGGGAGGAGCTGAATCGGTTTACGAAAAACGAAGTGTGGGAGCTTGTAGACGACCCGTCATCAACATGTCATTGGAACCAAATGGGTCTTCAAAAACAAGCGAGATGAAAACAACGTTATAGTAAGGAACAAAGCAAGGCTCGTGGCTAAAGGCTACTTTGTCAAGTGAAGGAATAGATTTCGATGAAACTTTCGCTCCGGTTGCAAGATTGGAGGCAATTAGACTATTCCTAGCCTACGCAACACATCAAAGATTCGGAGTTTATCAAATGGATGTGAAGTCTGCGTTCTCGAATGGCGTGCTTTGAAAGAAGAAGTCTATGTGGAACAACCGCCCGGCTTTCGGCGGGGACATTAAGTATATAGACTCGAAAAGGCTCAGTATGGGTTAAAACAAGCACCCGGGGCTTGGTACGATACCCGTCCGAGTTTCTTCTTCGAAAAGGCACGATGAGACCGCACTCTATTCGGCATTCGACCGGAAGAAGACTTATTACTTGTGCGAGATCTACGTGGATGACATCATATTCGGATCAAAGAATGTCATCATGTGTCAACAATTTGAAAAGATGATGAAGGATAAGTTCGAGATGTCAATGATGGGAGAAATGAACTACTTCCTTGGTTTTCAAGTCAAGCAATCCGAAAAGGAAACGTTCATCAACCAAGGCAAATACACTCGAGACCTCATCAAAAGATTCGTACGCACATCCGAGCAAATCTATCAAGATCCCGATGAATACGAATATGAAGATAGATCTTGATAAAGAGGGAGTATCGGTAGACCAAACCGAATATCGTGCTATAATTGGTTCATTATTATATTTAACACTACTCGTCCCGACATAACTTATGCTATAGGTGTTCGTGCTCGATTTCGGGCGAATCCGGCGAGCCATATGGACTCGAGCAAAGAAGATTCTCCGCTATCTCCGAGGAACACCCGACATGGGTTTATGGTATCCACTGATGATAATATTGAACTAACCGGCTATTCCGATGCCGACTATGCGGGATGTAGAATTGACCGAAAATCAACTTCGGGAACATGTCGGTTCCTTGGCGGCAAAGGCGATCTCATGGTTTTCAAAGAAACAACACTCGGTAGCTACGTCGACTACCGAAGCCGAATACATGGCTGCCGGAAGTTGTTGCGCCCAAATCCTTTGGGCCGAGACAAAGCGGTGAGAGACTATGACGTCATTCGGAATGAAGTGCCGATCTTCTCGCGATAGTACCGGTGCCATTGCAATCACTCGTAATCTCGTACTACACACGAGATGCAAGCACGTGGACATCGACATCACTTCATTCGTGACCATGTCGAAAAGAAGGATATCGGGATGGAAAAGATCCATACTGACAAGCAACGGGCCGATATACTTGACCAAACCTCTAGGCGAATCCGTATTCGAGAGAACTTTCGGTAGAGCTAGGTCTTGTTGGACCCTACCGACCCTAGTCGGTAAGAAGGTTCCATGAGAGGACCATTTCGGTAAGGGGGGAATGTTCACTCTCGATCGAATGTATTCCGTACGTAGAGATTCAGAAACCATCTACACGAGGTATCAGCTGACTACTATGTTCAGCTGACAGGTTTGCGTATCTCTACTCAGTAGTAATTTATATAACAGTATCTTGCATTTATGGCAAAGATTCAGCATGATATTAATATCTCTTGGTTTGTCTTTATTATTAACGGATTTCATTTAATGCACGACATTCCATACATAAGCTTGCTGAACTCTGCACGCATTTAATGCATGTCTTTTCACAGTTACTACTTAGGCTATTTTACAACTGGCTTTGACTTAGGCGGCAGATGCGATCATTACCTATAATATAACTTCTAATCTTGACCGTCCATTCTATAAAGCAGTTTAAACTCAACCTTTGATCAAATAACTGTTCATCTTCACGTTTGATATATATATTTGATCATATCTTCTCAAACCGCCATTAGCATACTTCAAATCTTTCAAGTCCGAAAAATCCGAGATTTGCAAAAGCAATCCTTACTTACAACTTCATCTTCATATCTTATCTCGATTTTTATTGGTATGCTTATTAGAACTGTTACTGTATTCTCTGTTTCTTCAGTATCAATATATATAAACTGTTGTATCTAAAACTGATACTAATAAGATTCTTATGTAATAGGTACTATGGCGAACATAACTGTAGATGCCCCTCATAACATGGAGGACATTCTTGCAAAAGGTCGTGTCTGGTGCGAACCAGTCATGGAATTCGATGCGTGCGACCTAGACTACGTGGATGAGATCTTCGCATCTCTTAGGGAGTCCGGTCTGGAGAAGTTTCTTTCGAGGAAGCCAACGTTCTTCCTTCCTCGACAGGTGGCTGAGATATACCTCAACTCAGACTCCATCTCTGGAGACATCATTGGGAGGTTCAGAACTTACTCCATCAACAATGCTTCCCAACTGCTGAAGCGTATATCTATCAAGGAAGCACTGAAGAACAGCTTTGACTTGCCATCTGAAGGAATCAGCACCGTAGGCTACAATGACGACTCAGTAGACGAGTACCTATCTATATTCTGCGGGAAGCCAACCACCTTTAGAGTTGCTTTTCCCAAGAACGCCATGCTGCCGCAATACAGAGCCTTGGCTTACATTGCCACTCAGCTGTTGACAAGCCAAGCTGGCTCATTTGATCAGGTCTCCCGACCTAAGATTCAATTAATGATGGCGATATACAATGGCGCTAAGATCAACTGGACAGATTTCTTCATCCGAGAATTCATGATCCAAGCGGCCAAGTTTGACAAGTCCACACGCATCCTGAGCGCAAAGGGGAAATTACTGTATGGGCTGAAGCTCTCAGTAATGATTGAAGACCACTGTGGTTCAGACCAAGTCACCTTTGATGATAAAGAGTACTTCAATGTGAAAAAGGTGCGCTTCCACAACCAGTCTGCTGCCCTTCAGCAGATAGGGTCAGTCCCCAAGCTCAACGCAGCTAAGCCTCGGCCAGCCGCATCTTCAAAGAAGAGAACACCTCCAGCAAAAATATCCAAGGCACTAGCTAAGAAACTAAAGAAAGCCATCCCAGACGTGCCTGCTGAATCTGAGGTATCTCCTGAAACTCCTGCTGAACGGGCTACTCAGCAACCTATTCAGCCTCTGCGGCTAATAGATGAGCCAGAGTCTTCTGAGAAGACTCAATCAGTGGAGAAGGGAGTCTCCACTGAAGAACCAATAGAGATGGAACAAGGGGAGGCTACTGAAGCTCACAGTGAAGAAATTCAACGCCTAGACGGCCCCCTCACGGTTCCTCCACTCGGCGAGTATGCCACTCGCCGAACATCGGACGTCTCCAATCGACTTGGAACCCGAGACGGCGTCTGAAGAAGAAACAATCAGGATGGAAGCGTCAGTGATTCTATCCAGAGCATCCCGAGAAATTCTTCAACTAATTCCGGAGCTTGCTGACTACTCCGATCTGATGCTTATTGCCAAATCAGCAAGACTCCACATGTTGCTGCGACATCAGGAGTGGCCTCGTCTACAACGCTTAGTTCTCCACTTTTCTCGTCGCAGCCTTCATGAAGAAGAACCGAGAATGAGGGAACAAATAGGCTATTCCGAGCACGAAGACCTCAGCTCAATGGACAATCCCGAGAGCCGTAATGCCGGCAATGGTACATGATCGACAACTTGCCTCGAGCCCAAGCACCCTCGGATGGGTCGGACCACGACGACCCACCCAGGTGATTCGAGCCCCCGGAAAGCCCGATGAGGGAAATCCCCGGGACAAGGATAAACATACCGAAGAAGCTCGGCGTCCGCTCGGTATCCTTGGACTGCGAAGTCGACGCGGCTGGTACCTCGGCATCCACGAGCCCACTCGGCTCTTGTTGGAGTCCGCATTCGAGGTAGCGCCCGGCCCGCATCGTCGACATTCCAAGTATGTGGCGAGGGCTATCAAAAGCCAAGGCACTGAGAACCATGCCCTCGCCAAGGCAGTCCACAACGTGTGGAAGAAGACTGCCTGAAGCCACCGCTACCGAGCTTCGTGGGCCGAAATCCTCTATGTCCCAATCGGCCGCCCCCGATATCTCTCGCCATTGTCACTCAAGCAACGGCTCGGCAGCCAGACGAAATTTGATGATCGGCTCGGGATCTTCCAGGGAAGGACAAGCTCGGCTTCTTGCACGCTTCAAGGCATCTTTGTCTACTCATTCCGAGTCCTTGGCCGAACAAGCCCAGGCCACGTAAATCAAACTTGAAAACATTCGGTTGGTCGTGGAAGATAAGATCTCGAAAGGCCGAAAGAGTTCAAGGAAGCGGCCGACCTCTCACACCGGCAGCATAAGGTAGATCTTGCAATCGAGAGGAACGAGCCGCATGAGGCTCGACTAAGATCAATGATCGTCTTGATGATCTGTCAACCTCTTACAAAAAGTCCGGAAAGGTCGGTACTAATCCCTACCCCAGCTGTTATTGATGATGCCAAAAAGGGGGAAGGAAAGATAAAGGATACTGAAGCAGCAAAGAAGAGTACTGAGAAGCTGACCCCCACCAAAACTACACAAACTAAGGGTACAGCAACTCAGAAGAAGACTCAGACTCAGACTGAAATGGGTGAGGCCCAGGGTTCATGGACCGGATTCAGCAGTTTAGGCGCCCATAGTCTTAGTATTCTCTCTTCATAGTCTAGCAAGATTTGTAATGTACTAAACTGAATCACTCTTATATATACAAATCTTCTTTTGGCTCTGACAACAACTTGTTGTCTAAATAGCCGTGTTTGTCTTATGCTTTAACACTCAGAATCACTAAAGTGATTACTGACACACACTCACTTTCTTTATTACTTGTTAGTTTATTGCTTTGTTAGATTCTGCTAGTATTGCTTCTATGTAATGGGGGAAATTATTTTTGCCCTGTTTTTTCGGTAGTCTAGAACTGATGGAACATCTCCTCCTCGATCTTACTTGTAAAATTGTAAGGAGATTTGTTTCTCGTCCGTTTAGTGTTAGCATAGATGATAGGTTTTGGCATCATCAAATAGGGGAAATTGTTGGGTGATGATTCTATCCTCGAAGCCTTGTTTCACTCGATGGGAAATGATTCTGTCTTCTATATTGAACCAAGCTCGGTAGCCTTATGTGCTTCGAACCGTTGAGAAGATTTGAAGATCCCAAAACCCTATCTGATTGGTGAACCATTCCGTTGTATGTGTTGTTTGTCTCTAAGGTTTCAGACTCAGTAGACACTCTGCTCTGGTCAAGGCGCTCAGTAGCTTATCTGCCTCAGCACCAGTGTAGAAGACTCAGTGATACTAAACTCAGCAGGAGTAGTTCACTGGACTCAGAGCTGATCTTCAGTAGACTTATCTCAGCTGTCTATCTACTGAATACAAGGTCAGACTCAAGATCGGCGGATAGTGTTCGGGATCGTCGAGAATCTTTTGAAAGACAATCAGCATTGTCATATACGAGGATGAGAGAAGTCAGCTTCAGTTTGTCTCGAAGTTTGTGCTGTCTCAACCACTCTATCCACCTCGACAAATGACAAGCATACACGTGTCATCCTACCTACTAAAGCTGCAAGTCAACACTTTTCTGAAAAGGAGGAAAATGTACTGTTACCTACGCCAAAAGAGCCGTTTGCTACCAAAAAGAGAGAGAGAGAAGAAGATCGTCTCCAACGGATCTTTCTCAATCTCTTCTCTATAAATAGAGGGATCATTCAAGATTTGAAGTTCACGAGTTCACGAGCTAACAAAGAAACGAACACACACGAACATTCAAACGAGCGAATTCCAAAAGCCTAAGTCTTCCGCAAGAATCGAAAGAGTTATATCCGGCGAAAGACTACCTTTAAGCTCATAAGGGAACCAAGCTGAACCGTCAACAAAGCATCTAGTATCCAAGCGACGTGACACGAACTTAAAGTAAAACCTCAGCTGTTCGTCGCTCTAGAAGCTACATTCTTGTTCCCATCCCTCTAACCCTAAGCTCAACCGATATATCCATAGCTTAGACGAAGGAGTTCACCTTTGAACCCAATCCTTATTGTATAAGGACTCCTTCACTATTGGAGAAGTTTGTCAAACACTTTAAGTTTGATAGAAGTGTAACCGGGACTTGCTCGGTATAATCCCCAAGCCACGGCTTTGTCCCCGTGCACAAGGCGACCGAGACTAACTCGAGTATAATAAATAGCCTCCCGATCTATCGGGACAATTGGACGTAGGATTGTTGATATCCGAACCACTTTAAAAATCTCCGTGTCGTTTACTTACGTTCTTTTACTGTTACATTGATTTTACTGTGCATACTAAACATCTTATTTAAAATCAATTAACTGTCTCAGTATACTGAACTTCTTATCTACTAAACTGAGACTTAAAGCGTTTTCTCATAAAAACTGATTTGGGCCTACACTATTACGCGCACTGAACTCTTGCTGATCGATACTGAATTCTGACCTAGTCAGTTAGCAGATCTCAGCCGAGTCAAACTTTTAGCCTTTAACACGATTCGAACGGTTGTGCAGTTCTGCCGAATCATTTCAAGACGGCATCTTCCCCGAATAGGGTGATTCGTGTTCGAAGTTGAGAAATTTGGATTCAGGTGTATTAACCCCCCCCCCCTCTACACCTGAACTCACTCTCGGGACCAACAATACCCAAAAGTGAAACATTGTATACTAAAAGTTTACTTTAGTATAAGTGGGAGAATTGTTGGGATTTTGTATACTGGAAGCAAATTTTATGCCTCTATACAATGTGTTTTTCCTTTCCATTATATATTCTCCTATCTGATATATATATATATATATATATATATATATATATATATATATATATATTTGCACATGTTTAATCCTTTATCTTGCATGAAAGTTAGATTTTGTAGTGCGTTGTAGATCACAGAAGATTACATAATTGGTTGAACTGACAAGATATAAATAGTTATCACAGCTGAGACAACTTTAGCATAAGATGTCGATTTAAGCTGCAATTTAGATAAGAAGTGGTTTGTCTTGGTTGCTTGTCTATATTGGTACACTGAAGGTGGTGTATTGATGGATCACAGTGATATGTGTTCTCCTGACTGACCTTAGTGGAGAACCACTAGTGGAGAACCAAGATCTCGGTGACTTAGTTGGTCTTAAGCTTGATTAAACTTCAGTTGAGTGCATTTATCTAACTAGCACCTTGACTTACTATGGTGAACGTCATCGTGACCGGATTTATGTATCTTTGGTGTTAGTAGTCATTTGTGGCTCAGGCTGATTGTCTGTATCTTGCAACTGCATCCTTGTAAAATAGATTGATAATATACCTTGAGGAACACATAAAGGTTAGCACATTAAACCCGACAGGTTGATTAAGTTCAAGTGTGTTAGTAAGGTCGAGTGGTACTACTCAGGAATTTAATACGATGTTAATTAATTTAAGCTTTTAGTGGGCTTAATTAATTGATGGATTTTTTTATCTTAAATATGGGATCGACTAAGTCTAAAATAGAAGTCATTCTCAAGTTGGGATAAAGGAGTATGCCAACACGATTTGTCTAATGGAATGAATCATATTTATTAATTGATTTTGCTTTGGGCTGAGCATAGATGACTAGCTGATTTGATGCCCAGCTTTATTTCTTGTATTGGATCCCTAGTCTGGCCCAATTAGTTGCATAGTATTTATTGCTCTTAGAAATTATTATTAATAGATTAATGCATTTCATATTATTTAATAATTTTATAATAAAAGTAGCCCAACAAATTAATTTATTATATTATGGGCTAATTGATGTTGAAGCACATTGTAAGTATAACTAAATTAATGGGCTACAACTACCAATATAATATATGATTTTTGAGCCTATATATATTAGTATTTGTTGGTCCCGAGATAAACGTTCAGGTGTAGAAGGGGGGGGAGGGTGAATACACCTGAAAACAATTTCTCAACTTAAAACGCGAACAATCCTTTTCAGGAGAATGTCGTACTGAATAGGTTCAGTAGACCAAATAAGCTGTTCTGAATCGGGTGGCAGAGTGACTGACTTCACTGAGGCCTGCTAGCAGACTTAGGTCAGAAGTCAGTACCGTTCAGCTGATGTTCAGTATAGTGCGGAAATGTGTAGGCCCAAATTCAGTTGAATTAGAAAATGTTTTTAAGAAAACTGTTTCAGTATATTATTAAGCTTTGCTGAAACTCAGTTGAATGATTTTGAAAGATATTTTCAGTATGAACAGTAATCAGTGCAACAGTAAAAACACAGAACACAAGAAATTTTAAAGTTGTTCGGATCCAACAATCCTACGTCCACTGTCCCAAAAAGACCAGGAGGCTATTTTATTATACTGAGTTAGTCTCAGTCGGTTTGTGCACTGGACAAACACTGGTCTTGATATTTATACTGAGCAACTCTCAGTTTACAAGATATCAAACTTAAGTGTTTGACAAACTCTCCAACTATGAAGGAGTCCTTTACAATAAGGATCAGTTCAAAGATGAAGTCCTTCGTTCTAAGCTATAGATATAATCTGCTGAGCTTAGGTTAGAGGGAAGGGAACGAGAAAGTGGCCGCTTGGATACTAGAGGCTTTATGATCTGATTCAGCTTGGTTCCCTATGAGCAGGTATGTCGCCTTTCACTGAAGATTACTCTATGAAGTTCTTGCGGAAAGCTTAAGTCGTTTCTGAGTTGCTCGTGAAAGCTCGTGTGTTCTTGTCTGTGTCGTGAGCTTCAATTTGAAATCTTCCCTCTATTTATAGAGCAGAGATATGGACAGATCCGTTGGAGATGACGATCCATGTGTCTCTCTCTTTTGGGTAGCTAACGGCTCTTTCAAAGTATGGTGGCAGAGTCCTTTCCCTCCATTTCTAGAAAGTTGTTGACTTGCAGCTTTAATCAGAAAGTAGACAGTTGGCCGCTCGTCACTGGTCGAGCCTGAAGAAAGTAGGTGAGACAAACAGACTTCGTAGGTGGATCTGAAGCTGACTTCTCTATACCTCGTATGACTCTGCTGATTTGACTTATGAGATCTCCTGACAGTCAGAAGACTGTCTAGCCGTTGCTGAGTCTGATCTATGTTCAGTAGCATACTCCTGCCGAGTTCAGCTCTACTGAAGATCAACTCTGAGTTCAGTGAACTACTCCTGCTGAGTTCAGTTCCACTGAGTTCTTTCAGTATACTGCTCCTACTGAGTCCAATATTACTGAGTCTTCTTCTTCTGGTACTAAGGCTGATAGTCTGCTGAAGAACCAGCGGACAGAACTGAGTGCCTGAACCATATCGAAAAGTGTCTACTAAGTTTGAAACTCTCAGAGACAAAACAACTACTTACAACATAATGGTTCATCAGTCAAAGTAGGGTTTTGGGATCTTCAAATATTCAGAGCACTAGGCTACTGAGTTGTCTCCCAACATTTTGTGGAGCTACTGAATCATCTCCCAACAATTTCCCCCTATTTGATGATGCCAAAACCTAACACTACAAATTGTCAGAAACAAACTCCTTACACATATTACAAGTAGAATCAGTGGAGTTGTTCTTCAAGTTCTAGACTACTGAGGGAGTTCAGGGAAGAAATATCAAAACCTATACAGAAAAATAACAGCAATTTCCCCCTTACTAACAACAATTTCCCCCTAATCTATCAAACCAGAATCTATCAAGCTAGGTAAAAACTGACAGACATTGATATAAATATTCCGTGAGTGTGTGAGTCAGTAATCACCTGGGTGATTCTGAGTGTTAAGCAAAAAAGATAACAAGGCCAAGTAGACAATATGGTATTGTCAGGGCCGAACAGCATTGATGTATATATATCAGTAGAAAGTTCAGTACAGTACATCAACTTGCTATTCTAGAGCAAAAGGAAACATAGATACACAGAAGCTATCAACTATCTCCTGAACTGCTGAATCTGCTCCTTAAAATCTTTAGACTTCTCTTCAGGAAGCGGCAGTCCATACATCCTGTATGTATCTCTTCTCAGCTTCAGTATCTGTGCCATATCAGCAGGATCAGTCTCATCGAGATCAGTGGCTTGAGCAGCACTCTTAATTTCTCCTTCAATGACCCCAATATGTAGAGAACCATCAAGCTTCAGTGGGGGAGGCAGAGGTCTTGGAGGTGGGACTCTGACATCAACCTTCTCAGCTAGGGCCTTCTGAACTCTTGCATAAATCTCTGGATCACTCTTCAGAAGCCACTCAGCAAAGGCAATTGACTTGTTCATGTCAGGCCAATACCTCCAAAAATAGAACCTCTTAATGAAGTCAGCTTTCAGCGTCTCCCACCTCTGAGTCCGTTCCCATGGCATCCAATTATCAACTCTAGGCCATCTGTGGATTTTGATGTCTGTAGGCTTCCTGAGTCTTCTGTACTTGTATGGAATTTTAGCTTTCTCAGGAACCCTCTGACTTGCTTCTTTCTCAGCCTTGATCTTAAGAGCCTCTAGGTCAGCGAGTCTGAGCCTTTCCCTTGCTGCACTAATCTGCCTGGCTTCAACTCCTCTGTCCAAGTATCTCTCCATCTGATCCCAGATCTCTTTCATCTCTTGCTCTTGAGCCTTAGAGGGGGCATATGATGGAATGTGCTCTTGTTCCTCTTCTGAATCAGCAGGTGTTGGAGATTTGGATTTAGAAGTACCCTGCTGACCAGTTTGCTGCTGCTACTGTTGTTCTCTTTCCTTCTCCTTGCCAGCTTCATCGTTGAGCTTCAGATTCCTAGGGGGTAGCCTTGTCCCAGGCTTCCTTCCCCTCTGAACTTTGGTCCTGCCTTTGGCAGGCTGTTTCTTTGGCTTATTTGCAGCCTCTGCCTCGGCTATCTCCCTTGCCAGCTTCTCATCAGCTGCAATCTGAGCCTCTTCCTCAGGAGATATGAACCTTCTAGTTCCTTTCTTTTTGGGTGGAGTGGGGAGCTTCAGTATCTTCTTTCCTTTCCCCGGAACTGGAGGAAGTAGAGGGACTTCTTCCTCTTCAGAGTCCTCCTCTGCATACTCAACAACCTCCTTAATAATATCACTAGGTGTTTGGGTTGCTGACTCTTTGGGTCCTGATCCACTTGGGCCGGTCTCAGCAGGCACTACAGCTCCTGCTGCTGAGACACCCTGGGCCTGACCCTGTTCTTGGTCTTGGCGAGCAGTGGGAGCTGATTGTTGAGTTTAAGTTGCTCCTATCACTGTCCTGACCCCCTTTGGTGCCCTTGGTACCCTTTCTCTACCTTCCCCCTTTTTGGCATCAGCAAATAGGCCAAGGGTAGGTACCTGCATCTTCTTATCCAGACTGGTATAA
Organism: Lavandula angustifolia; assembly: GCA_028984105.1. Lineage (NCBI taxonomy): Eukaryota > Viridiplantae > Streptophyta > Magnoliopsida > Lamiales > Lamiaceae > Lavandula > Lavandula angustifolia. The sequence continues at coordinate 9,913,327 of CM054808.1, read as the reverse complement.
GCTGAGCTAGCTTATCCAAAGCATCCTGCAGTTTGACAAGTCTCTCGTGGAGTTCATTCCTCTCATCTGAGAGTTCTTCATTATATTTCTTCTGAGCAGTCTCCACCATAGTCTGAATAGATTGCAACTTGAGATCTATTTTATCTTCCATGGCCTTCTGAATTGTCTGGAGTCTGGGCTCAGCGGCCTGACTCATGGAAGAAATAGACTCTGTATGAGCTGACTGAGCTGCCTTGTAGTCTTCAAGAAGTTTAGCCTGGGCAGCTTCCATCAGCTTCTATTGCCTTTCAAATTCGGCTCTCTGAGTGGCTAGTGCATCAGTCAAGATCGTAGAGAAGTCAGAGGCTGGGGTATTCTGAATCGACGTTCTGAGCCCCTTAATCTCCGCACTCTGAGCCTGAGTGGACTGCCACCACGTCTGGTGGACGGTGCGGGCAAGGAGTCGGTTCTGAGCACCTTGACTCCTGAGGGCCCTTGCCACTGTCTTCGATCGTCAGCTCCTCGGGCTGGACGCTACCTCGAAAGGAGACCCGAGCAACAGCTGAACTGGGTCCGCGGACTGAGAGGTACCAGCCGCCGACTGTCCTGGACGGAGGATGCTGAGAGGTGGTTCAGCAGTTATAGTTGGAGCATCCTCCTCCAGTTGAGTTCCCTCAACAGGCTTCTCAGGGCCTGAATCATGGGGCGGGTCCTGATCGTCGGGATCAGACCCATCTAAGGGAGCGGTTGCTGAACTGGGTAGATGGTCGTTCAACAGAGCGAGCATAGCCGCCCTCAGATCCTCCAGGGAGCAGATATCAGCAGGCTCGGAATAGCCTATCTTCTCCTGAATCATCAGCTCCTCCTCATGGAGTTGTTCGCAGGAGTGGTTCTGGATCAACCTATTCAGTGTTGACCATGCCTGGAACCGTATGAGAGTGTGAAGTCTGGCTTGTCTTGCCAATATAACCAAGTCAGAGTGACCAGCTATTTCTAGGATGGCTTCTGAAACTTCCCGGGAGGCTCTAGATTCTAACGCTGATGCCTCCATCCTGATTGTTTCTGATTCTGAGGCAGTCTCCGAATCCTCAACTTCTATCAGAGACGTTTGTTTTTCAGCAGATGGGATGCTGCTGAGTGGTGGAGTGTCCAAGGGGATCTGAGTAGGAGTGATCGGATCAGCTTCTACCCCTTGGTCCACTGCCTCACCCTGTTCAGTGGAGACAACCTTCTCCACTGACACTATCTTCTTTGAGGACTCTGTATCATCTCTGAGTTGCAGGGGAGGTACAACTACAGCTTCACTGACCTTCTTCAGCTTCTTGGTCGGTGTCTTCTGAGCTTCTTTGGGAGGTGACCTCTTCTTTGATGGAGTGGAGGTCTTCTGAGAGCCTTGCTTGGGCTCAGCCGGCCCTGAGCCAATCTGCTGAAGGGTCGCTGCCCTGCTCTGGAACCTCACCTTCTTAGGGTTGAAGTACCCTTTGTCTGCATAGACCACATGATCAGCTCCACAGAGATCTTCGATCATTACAGAGAGCTTCAGTCCGTAGAGGAGTTTTCCCTTCACGGCTAGGCAGTTAGTGGATCGATCAAATTTTGTTGTCTGAGTCATGAACTCCTTTAAGAAGAACTCTGTCCAATTTATCTTTGCTTGATCGTAGATGGCCATCATCATCTGAATCTTTGGCCTCGATACGTGGTCAAATTACCCAGCCTGACTCGTCAGAATCTGAGTGACGATGTAGGCTAGAGCTCTGAACTTTGGAAGCATAGCATTCTTTGGGAAGGCGGCTCTGAAGGTGGTAGGCTTCCCGCAGAATATTTCCAAGTATTCGTCCATAATATCATCTTTGTAGCCCACTGTGCTGAATCCCTCACTCAGAAGCTGAAAGCTTCGCTGAAGAGCTTCCTTGAATGACATCAGCTTGATCTCAAGTACAACGCGGGCGGGGTCTCCAATCTGATGAGTGACAAAACGACATCGGATATCTCCATCTACTGATTCTGAGTTTTGGTACAACTCAGCGATCTGACGCGGAAGGAAGTAAGACGGCTTCCTTGAGAGAAAAGCCTCCAGCCCTAACGCCCTCAGCGCGTCGAATATCTCCTCCATTAAGTTTAGATCGCACGCGTCAAACTCTATCATCGGCTCACACCATACCCGATCCTTCTCGAGGATCTCTTTCATATCAAGCGGAACACTAACGTCCCTTCCTGCCATGATTTATAAAACTGAAAAGGAAAAATATCATTATCGAAAGAAAAATATTATCAAGAACATATACGATACTGAATAATCATTAAGATTTACCAAAGATGTTTCTGAGAGATTGGAATAGAGGTTTGCAAATAAACGAGTGCTTTTCTCAAAAATTCTAGGGTTGGAAACTTTTGTAGAGGAAAATGGCGGTTTCTAAACTTTGAACGTGTTTTTATATGATAAAGAAGATGAACAGTTATTAATCCACGGTTCAATTTGAATTTGCTTTATGAGATGGACGGCTAGGATTTAATGTTATAAAACAGGCAATGATCAACTTAGCCGCCTAAGTCAAATTACAGTTGTATATAGCCAAAGAAGTAACTTGATTAGACATGCATTTAATGTGCCGCAGAGTTCAACATACTTTACATAGAATGTCGTGTATTAAATGTAAACCGTTATATTAACTGACATTTTCTAAGGCATTGAATACGAAGTTGAATCTGAATTATTAATGCACAGAATATTTCATTGGCTACTGAGCAGAGATACGCAAACCTGTCAGCTGAACATCGTAGTCAGTTGATACCTCGTGTAGATGGTTGCTAAGTCTCTACGTACTGAATTAGTTCAGTATTGAGAGTGAACATTCCCCCTTGCTGAATGTTCATCTCCTGAATCCACTTACTGACTGGAGTCAGTAGGGTCCAGCAGACCTAGCTCTACCGAAAGTTCTCTTAATCTGGCTTCAGCTACAAGCTTGGTCAGAATATCTGCCCTTTGACGGTCAGTATGGATCTTCTCCATCTTGATATCCTTCTTTTCGACATGATCACGAATGAAGTGATGTCTGATGTCCACGTGCTTGCATCTAGTATGAAGTACAAGGTTCTCAATGATTGCAATTGCACTGGAGCTGTCACAAAAGATCGGTTCAGAATGACATCATAGTCGCGTAGCAGCTGCCTCAGCAAAAGGATTTGGGCGCAGCAACTTCCGGCAGCCATGTATTCAGCTTCAGTAGTTGACGTCACTATTGAATGTTGTTTCTTTGAAAACCATGAAATCAGCTTACTGTCAAGGAACTGACAAGTTCCAAATGTTAACTTTCGGTCAATTTTACATCCTGCATAGTCAGCATCAGAATAACCAGTTAGTTCAATATTATCATCTGTTGGATACCATAAACTCATGTCAGGTGTTCCTCTGAGATAGCGGAGAATCTTCTTTGCAGAGTACATGTGACTCTGCTTGGGATTCGCCTGAAATCGAGCACAGACACCTACAGCATAAGTTATGTCAGGTCGGGTAGTAGTTAGATATAATAATGAACCAATAATAGCACGAAATTCAGTATGGTCTACTGATACTCCCTCTTTATCAAGATCAATTTTCATATTCGTGTTCATCGGAATCTTGATTGGTTTGCCGGATGTGCAACCGAACTTCTTGATGAGGTCTCGAGTGTATTTGCCTTGATTGATGAATGTTCCCTTCTCAGATTGTTTAACTTGAAAGCCGAGGAAATAATTCATCTCTCCCATCATTGACATCTCGAACTTATCCTTCATATTTTTCTCAAATTGCTAACACATGATGACGTTCTTCGATCCGAAAATTATGTCATCTACGTAGATCTGCACAAGTAAAATGTCGTCTTCCAGTCGAATGTTGAATAATGTGCGGTCTATTGTGCCCTTATGAAAACCTTTCTAAAGAAGAAACTCAGACAGGGTATCGTACCAAGCCCTGGGTGCTTGTTTTAACCCGTATAGAGACTTTCTGAGTCTGTAGACCTGATGTCCCTGCTGAAAACCGGGAGGCTATTCTACATAGACTTCTTCTTTCAGCACACCGTTTAGGAACGCAGACTTCACATCCATTTGATAAACTCTAAATCGCTGATGTGTTGCGTAGGCTAGGAATAGTCTGATTGCCTCCAATCTTGCAACTGGAGCGAAAGTTTCGTCGAAATCTATCCCTTCGGCTTGACAGTAGCCTTTTGCCACGAGTCTCGCTTTGTTCCTTACTATAATTTTGTTTTCATCTCGCTTGTTTTTGAAGACCTATTTAGTTCCAATCACATGTTGATGCCGGGGTGTGTCAACAAGCTCCCATACCTCGTTTCTCGTGAACTGGTTCAGCTCCTCCTACATAGCTATGATCCAATTAGCATCCTTGAGTGCGTCCTCAACTGACTGAGGTTCTTCAGTAGACGAGAAACATGAATATAATGCGCTTTCTCCCTGAAAAAATCTGGATCTTGTCTTTACACTTGCTGAAGGATCTCCAATAATCAGGTCAGAAGTGTGAGCGTCCAGCCACTATCGACGATGTTTCAACTCTTCATCTCAAATTTGTTCAACACAGATAGTAGGTGAGTTACGCATTTTAGTTGTACTATTCTGATATTGAAGTAATTCAGTTACGAGAGTTGGGTCTACTTAGTCACCAGGTTCAGGGGCATTTAGCTCAGGAACTTCATCTGTTCCCCCTGAATTATTATCCTCAGTAGAGGTCTCAGTTACCACTTGGGTTTCTTCATCGACATGAGTTACCTGGGATTGACTCTGTTTAGTAGAGTCAATCTGTTCAGCTACTTCTGCTGCTGGCTGAGATTCAGTTGTCTTATCTTCACTTTCCTCTTCTGAATCATCATCCCAACACAGCTGGATCTTTTCAACTTTATCTTTTAGGCTCCGATCCTGTAGCTACTTACTGATGTCCTCACACTCTGATTTAGAGTTCCTGCTCCTGTCTTCAGTAGCAAACTCATTAAAAACAACATGGGAGCTTTCCTCCACGCAAAGGGTCCGATAGTTAAAAACTCTGAAGGCTTTGCTGACCCGGGAATATCCTAAGAGACTCCCTGGTCTGACTTGCTATCAAAAGTCTTTAACTGATCCTTCCCATTATTGTGGATAAAGCATGAACACCCAAAAATATGGAAATTAGATATGAAAGGCTTCCTTCCGTTCCATAGTTCATATGGTGTCTTCTTATGCTACTTAGTCAGTAGAGATCTGTTCTGAGTGTAACATGCAGTGTCAGTTGCTTCTGCCCAGAATTTGGTTGGGAGTCCTGAGTCTGTGAGCAGGGTTCTTGCTGCTTCTTTGAGTGTTCTATTTTTCCTTTCAGCAACCCTGTTTTGTTGAGGCGTGCGCGCGGCAGACGTCTCATGCTCTATGCCTTTAGCTTTGCAGAACTCCTCCACCATCAAATTCAGGAACTTAGTTCTTATGTCTGAACGTATCTTTATAATCTTGGTGTTCTTCTCGACACTGAGCTTTTTCAGAAGCGTAGGTAACTCTGTTTTGATGTCAGACTTGTTGGCAATAAATATGACCCATGTGTAGCGCGAGTAGTCATCAATGACCACTGAAGCATACTTTTTGCCTCTGATCGCCACCGGAGAGACTGGACCGAATAAATCCATATGTAGCAGCTGAAGGATTCCATCAGTGGAAGGCGATGGAACAAGTAGATTTTGCTTCTTTGTTTGCTTTCCCTTCAAACATGCTTCACACTGAGTGTCTTTGCTGAATACTTCATTCGGCAGTCCTCTTGCTAGAGCGTTTCTTGCTAGTTTGTTGAGCGTCTTGAAGTTGAGATGGCTGAGTCTCCAGTGCCAGAGCCACCCCGTTCTGTTATCGTTCTTCGCCAACAAACAAGCTTCAGGTTCAACTGAGTTCCAGTCAACTACGTAGATATTCTTTTTGCACGAACCTGATAACACTGTTTTCCCTGTAGATTTATCAATGACATCACAAAAACCAGCGTAAAAAATCACTCTATTCGAGTTATCACAAAATTGACTAACAAAGAGAAGATTATGCTGAAGTCCTTCAACATATGATACTCTTGGAACTGTGGCGGTTCCAATGCTGAGTGTTTCATAGCCTCTGGTATAGCCTTTTGTGTTGTCTCCGAACTCGATTCTGGGTCCTTCTTCAGTAGTATAATTCTTCCGTAGATCCTTCTGGTATGTCATGTGTCTTGAGCATCCGCTGTCCACATACCAAGGGTTGTGCACCTGCAAAACAGTAATTATATTCAGGTACCCTTTATTTTTGATTTTGGGTCCTTAGATGTTAGTTTTGGAAACCCAAATCTGTCTCACGACCCTGGTAGTCTCAGATAGTTTCTTTCCACTTTGATCAACATACTTGACCACTGTACTGGTCGATGCTGACTTCTGAGGCTTTACAGGTTCAGGAGTCCTGATCTTCTGAATTGGTAGACTGCTGACCTTTGCCTTTTGAACGGCTTTCTTCTTCTTCTTCTTCTGACTTTTAGGTCCTCTCCTGACTATAGGATCATAATAATATGACCTATACTGAGCTGGATGAGTCAGCTGTGGAGGTCTATACTGATCAGCCCATTTAACTCTGGTGGTTCCCCCTTGACTGAACTGGGGTGATTTTGAGCTAATCTTCTTGTCAGAATGCTGATAGTTGGGATGAGGTGCTTTCATCTTCTGTTTGTTCTTGGCTAGGGGGTTCAGAATCTCAGCGTTGATGGTCTCCCCTTGAACAAATCTATCAGCTAGTCGGTTCTTTGAGCATACGGGGGCAGATGAGGAGGGTCCATGACTGAATCCAAGTCCCTCCTTGCAGCGCTTAGGCTTGTTGCTGGCTAGCATGGCCTCAAGCTTCTTTCAGCGCCCATGTACCGCTCTGTCATCAGATTTCTCCAGACATCATCACTTTTCTTAAGCGTTTCATGCTCGGTCTGAAGTCCTGACAACTCTTGCTTCAGTAGACTCAGTTCAGTATCTTTCTGAGTCAAGTCATTGGTCAGTACTGAGATCTGACCTTCTTGATGCTGAGACTTGGCCATCAGAGAGTTAATCTCCTGCCTGAGTCTCAACACAAGTCCTTCTGACTCAGTAGCAACCTGACACTCTGGAGAAAGTCTCTGATTCTCCACTTACTGAGCTGCAGGCTCATCTGAATCTGCTCGTCTAATAATTCTTTATAGGCGATCGAGTCGTCTAGATTCTCATCTGTACCTCAAATAGTGTCGTGTGTGCTGTGTGAAGAGGAGTTCAATGGAGCGTGAGAGTTTACCTCATCCTCTTCTCCTGCCATAAGATACTTTTCAACATCTTCTTCAAGCTCTACGGCCATGAATGCCGCTTCATCATCTGATGAATCCATGAAGGAGTCGACTTCATCTGAGTCGTCTGAGAGTTCACCAGCTATATATGCTTGACGATTCTTGATGAACTTCTCCCTTCGAGCTTTGCGTGCTGCTCTCTCAACAGTACTGAGCTCAGGACAATCATACTGATAATGTCCTGGCTTTTTGCAGTTGTAGCAGGTGGTAACTCTCTCTTCTTTGCTCTCGCTGTCTTTCGACTGAGCTGAGTCTTCCTGTTTCCTGCAATCAGAAGTATGCGAGTCAGGAGTGCGCTTGGGTGTATATTCTGACTTACCCTTGGAGTCTCTGACAACTCTTGATAGTTTTTTGCGCCTCTCCTTCTCTTTCTGATACTTCACGGCAAGCAGTGCGTATTTCTTACCCAGGTTTCCTTCTTGTATGTCATTGAGTGAAGGTTCTGCCTTGCTAGACGCAGGAGCCGCTGTGCTGACTAATGCTTTGAAAGCATGGTCGATTTGGGTGTCAGCTTCAGCTCGCTGCTTCCTTTGAGGTAGACCGAACTTGAACTCCTCAGCTTTTAGTTCTAAAAAGATATGATCAGGAGAAATAATATCTAAGTCAGAATGTCTCAGTAAAGTAGCAAATGTAGTCCAATGTCCGTCCGACAGTGCTCTCAATATCTTGAGATTCATTTCTCGGTTGGAGAACGTTTTTCCCAGCCCGTTGATGGTGTTCATCAGATCCGTAAATCTGACGTTAAGATCTTCAATAGAGTCACCGGCCATGAGTGATAGTCTCTCCATCTTCTGAAGTTCCAGCGCCAGTTTGTTCGCTTTGATATTCTGAGTCCCCCGACTCAGTAGCGCTAGAGCATCCCAGAGTTCCTTCGCGGACTTGTAGTCCTGAACTCTCCCGAGATAAGAATCACTCAGGGTGGTCAGTTTGGCATTTCTGGCAACCCGGTCTAAGTTGTGAAGCTTCTTCTCCTCAGGGGTGAAGAGACTTCTATCTTTGGGGATCTTCTTCTCGGTCACCATGCCTCGTCCTAATGTTGGGTCCTGAGTTTCGACACTATCAATCATGGGAACGATAGGTTCGTCCTCCAGTACCTCTGTCATGCTATCGTGGAGGGAAGTCAGATGTGCCTCCATTCTGACTCGCCATACCCCGTAGTTCTCTACTGAGAACATGGGTACCATCTTGATTCCTGACATATCAGACATTGATAATAGTGATATGAATGAAGAATGAGATGCAGTGAAAATGTTTTCTGGATCCGTTCAAGTAGACCAGTTTCAGAAAACAAGTGTCTTAGAGAACTCCTGCTCTGATACCAGTTGTTGGTCCCGAGATAAACGTTCAGGTGTAGGGGGGTGAATACACCTAAAAACAATTTCTAAACTTAAAACGCAAACAGTCCCTTTCAGTAGAATGACGTATTGAAACACTTGGAGTAGTGATTTTGTGGATTTGCTTTTGTATATAATTATGAAAAGATTGCCTACTCATACTCCAATATTGACGGCAGATTCAAATAGATTGCCTACTGTTACTCTAAATATGAGATTAATTTGTTGTTGTTTATATAATCAAAGTGGTTTTACAAATTAAAATAGTTTAGGTAGAGTAGGTGGAAATAGAGTGGGAAGAAATTAAAATTAAAATATTATTTAATTTTACAAGTGGGCCATAAAGATTAACTCAGAAACACAACCTCCTAAATTCCCGCGTCCATTGGAAACGCGTCGTTTCCAATGGGACGGAGGGAGTAATATACAGAGTAATGGATTACTTTCTCGTAAGTACTTTGAGATGAAGGGCGTTTAATTCGCATCTTCGAATCAAGTTTAGATAATTCTTTTAGGATTCGGAATGAGTTGAATCATTCTAATTTACCTGTTTGGTTTGTGTTTTTAAGTTCGAAATCATTACTATACTGCCCGGATACATGGGGTTTCATAATCTCCACTTTTTTGGATATCATTCTCAAATCTTAATTCCAATTACCTTTAATCAAACACTTAATATGGAATTCTATTGATACTTAATTCTAAAACTTTCTTACCAAATACCCCGGGAAGAGATTAACCATTAGATTATGCAAACGATTTAAGAAAAGGAGTTCAAAATTAAACCAAAAAAAGAAAGGTTTTATTAATTTTACTTAATTGTCGGTAAAACTATTTAATTAAACTCTACTATTAGTGTGTAGATATGCACCAATGATCGATCAGTACAGAAGTTATTAAACGAAGCAATTACAATGAGTAGACCGGAAATTGGTGAGAAATTTCATACAATGCTGCTTTCTTGAAACTTGGCAACATTAAAAAGTATTTGTCCAACTCACAAGTCGAGTCATTTGTCGATTTCTATTCCGAGTTTCGATCAAATAGAATTTTTTTTTCTTACAAATATATCCTAATTAGTGAGAACCCAGTATAAAATTTTAATGAGGCTGAATCAATCAATCACATAATTGCATAAATTGGTTGTACTGCTATTGTCTAGTCTAGCTCACTATTGAAAAGTATTTTCATAAGTAGTAATATATGCTTATATCCAAAATCCTTATCTAAAACACAAATCTATCCAATTATTATAGTTATGTTTATTGAATGTTCATTTGACCATTGTACCCTTAATTTTTATTAGTTATGTGTCAGTTTTGACTGATAATACAAAATTCGAAAATTGGCCCCGGTGCATAAGGGGAGCCTATGAGTACCTTTAGTGCTGATAGAAAAACACAAAATAGTCAATTCTCTGCATCAAAAGTAAATTCCCTGAACATGTCCAGTGCCAAGGGCCATCAGCACCTATAGACACTCTATCGACACTGAAGATTTTATATAAAATACTATAAATCCACCTAAAGCAGATGAAAATTGAGAGCTTTTTAGGTATCTTGGCCATTTAGTGAATATAAATTTAAAACTTAGCTACATTTGTGTTTTATTTAGTATATTTAACTATTCTTATGTATGTGACCTTTTATTAACTGTAGGATAGGATGAGCTTAGATTAAAAAATCAAAAAGCAACGTCTCACATTTAGTACAACTAACTCAGGCGATAAGTCAGTTCTGAATCTTGAGATTCGAGAGTCTTATTTGTTCTGCATTTAAATTTCATACTCCCTCAGTCCTATTATATTTGTCTTGTTTTTTTTTTCGACGCAATTATTTATGTGGATTGCTTTGGGATTGTAAAGGTGTAATTAATTGTTTAGAATTAGTTTGTCTGGTAAAAGTGTGAAACTCATATAATTAATTACTTGTTTAGAGTTGGTTTGAGTTGGTAAATGTGTAAGACACATTTTCTTATTTAAAAACAAGATAAGTGTAGTGGTACAGTTCAAAAAGGAACATAAAACAAATGTAATGAGAAGGAAAAAGTTTTTAATTAGGAAAAATTCAAGTGCATTTAAGTTAAAACGAAAGTTTTGACTCGTTCGGGCCTGACACAGATCAATTCTATTATTCATATAAGAATGAGAAATAACAACCCAGCTATACACTTGTGATTGATCATAAACACTTAATTATTGTTATTGATTGAATTGAATTTATTGCACATAATTAGTTTAATACTCCCTCCGTCCCACCCGACTTGGCTTCTTTCCTCTTTTTCATTGTCCCACTTGACTTGACCACTAACTAAAATAATACTCTAATAAATTCTAATGGGTCCCACCACTTTATACCACTTTATACACAACTACCCACTATTTTTAATAATCGTGCCCAAACCTATTAAGCCATGTCGGGCGGGACGGAGGGAGTATAATTTTATGTAGTTTAAAGACATTTCAACTGAACGTTACAGCATATTGCAATTCTTGAATGAAAAAGATGTCCCCACAAAATGATAGAAAAGTACAACCAAGCGAAGCATAAAAAGTTATTTCTTCCGTTTCAAAATTTGTGTTCACTATATTATTGTGGGTTGTCCCAAAATTCTTATTTATATATTTTTTTGATAAATTATTACATACAATTTTTTTATAAGATACACAATTTTAAATATAATTAATAACTTTCATTAAAGACCACAACACCATAAAAGTAGACAAGAATTTTGGAACCAGAAAAATATCATCCAAGCATCTATATTGACTTAGAGTCAACTAGTGAACAGATCAACGACCGACGTTTTTCTAGCAGACAGACTTAATTATTAATCCTACTCAATGTGTTGACTTTAATTGATGTTTCCACTGCAAAGAAACCTGTGCTTCGGAAGTGCTATGTTGCACGGACACTCCGAAAAAACCCGTCATACTGTATCGGACACGTGTCGGACACGGACACGCCCGAACACGCGCCCGACACGTGTCCGACACGGCAAAAACATGTCCATAAAAAAAAAAAAAAAAAAATCGGACACGTTTTCGGACACGGCGATTTGTGTGTCCGACACTGCACAGACACGGCGATTTGTGTGTCCGACACGGCACGGACACGTTTTTTTTTTTTTGATACGTGGAACCCGCAGCCGCTATCTTCGGTGCGCACAGGGTAAACCCCGCTCCTTGTGCAGTAGTCTGCAAACCACACAGGAGAGTTCAATTACCCTAGGCTAACCATAGGTGATAGGCTCCACAAAGTTGCTTCCAGTAGGATTTGAACTCAGGACCTATCGGTCCTGGGCTTACCCACCTTCACCAACTTTGCCATCCCAAGGGGACAACGGACACGTTTTTTGATTTAGTCTTGTAGTGGACACAGTTGAATGAGCCATGTAGTTAGAAATTAGTAAAAAGTAAATAAATATAAAATTAAATAAGTAAAGGGACAGTGGGACACGTATATATAATTAGTAATAAGTAAATAAATATATAATTAAATAATTAAATATTACTTACCTTACTAATGTATTTAGATTATCTACTTATTTTAGTATTTTACAGTTTTATGCTATAGTTATCTACTTATGAATTATGACTATGTCGTTTGAGTTGATCATTTGAACTATGAGTTTGATATTGAAAAACTTGACTTGATCATTTTTAAATTTATATATATATATATATATATATATATATATATATATATATATTTAATAATTTAATATTTTTTATATTAGCGCCCGTGTCGTATCCTAAATTTTTCAAAAAATGCCATGTCCCATGTCCCGTGTCCATGTCGTACCGTGTCCCGTGTTCGTATCCGTGCAACCTAGTGAATATGTAAAGGAGGGAAAAGGAAATACAACGAAATTGATAAAATAAAAGATTTATCGCATAAAATACGTAAAACTATGTATTTTTTTTTTTTTTTTGTCTTTGTATCGATTCCCAAATTGATGAAAATCTTTAAAGTCGAGTAGATCAAATCCCTCTCCGCAATACAAAACTTATCTTGGCTAGTGCTCAAGAATTTGGTGATTCGCATCACGGAAAATTCTTACCTAGACTAAATTTAATGAATCTTGTGGTTGAGGATGAAAGTAGAGTTAAAAAATGCATTTAAATATATTTTTTGTTGAATTTTTTTTTAAATTGTCCTAAATGGAAAAACCTAGCACATGGTTGCGGACAGGTCTAGGTAAGAAAAATCCGCTATTTTGCTAGTAGTTCCAATATCCAATAAATGTTAGGAATTAGGATGTAGAGCTGTTATATGTTTGTGCATATCATATTATAAGAGTATTAACATATGACGTATTTCATTAAAAGATGTGAATCACATATATCACATGTCAATACCCTTATGGTATGATACATGCAAGAGTATACAATTGTGGTATACACAAACTTTTGTGGCTAGGATCGAAAGTTTTACTAAAGTATCATTAACTTAACATTCATAAGATTATACATAAATGACTTCCTAGTAATAATACAATTTTACATAAATGACTCTCCTTAAATAAAATTTAATCTACCATTTGTAATTAAATAATTAATCTAATTAACTAATTGCACTATCATATTGCACGGACACTTTGAAACACAACATCTAATTTTAATAAAAATATATAAATTTAATTTATTTTAGATGTAATTATATATATATGTATATATATTAGTGCTCGTGTCGTGTCTTAAGTTTTTTTTTAGAAAATACCGAATGCAATCTAACTTTTAGAATAACATTATCCCATATCAGCATTATATCGTGTCCCGTGTCCGTACCAATGCAATCTAACTTTTAGAATAAAATTTGCAAAACGTCTTCATTCAAATCTACACAATATATATTGTACAACCTAAATGAAAAAATATCCAATAATGTGACGATTTTTGAATATGTGTAAACATTATTCATGCTTTCTAGCCAGTAAACATCAAATCAATCATAGGATTCCTTGACTAATTTATTTAATCATATTAGGTCGTTAACTTATTACTCCCTCCGTCCCAAAATTCTTGTCCGCTATTTCATTTTGGGTTGTCCCAAAATTCTTGTCCATTTTCTTTTTTTAGTAAATTATTACACACAACTTTTTTGTGGGACCCACAACTTTATACCAATCTACACACAACTAACAACTCTCCTTAAAAACCGTACACAAAGCAAATTGGACAAGAATTTTGGGACGGAGAGAGTATTATTTAATATAGTTCTACTAAAAATTAATTTTATGTGATTATATTATTCTAGATTATATATATTCTATGTTATCCAGTGATTATTTACCTTGTTTTTTAAACAATTAATCCATATCCACAAGCTGTGTCGAAAGTCCCCTACAATTATTCCTTTGAAAATTAAATAGACCAACAAAAATAAGTTACAGTAACTCTCACTTTTACTTTCACTTTCACTTTCGACAAAGCTTACACAAATTTTCAAAGAAACTTCCTCCTATTTTTCTTCTTCCCCAAAGATGTCTATAAAACCTACAACATTGTCAACAACCACCAAAATTCATGAAAAAAAAACTCAAAAATTAATCTTTAACAAACAATGATGCATACAAAGATGTCAGCAGCTGCTCTCATCAACACTGCAACACATTTTGTTACATTCATATCCTTCATCTTATGCTGCATTCTCTACAGCTTCATACTAACAATCCAAGACTTATACTCTTGCTTTCGACGCGTATTTCATCTTCTATTCCAACTTCGTCTCATTTTCTCTCAGAGTTCTCGTCGTGTTTCCTGCAAGAACGAATGTGGTTCGACCTCAGTACAACTTCCAGCTATCAAAGTCACTAGGGAAGATGTCGGGATAGTGATGAAGCGGCTAGGTCTACCGCATCAAGAGCCGTTTTCATCGCAAGATTGCATTGAGATTGCAGATGTGTTTGAGGGGAGAGAACCGAGTTTGGCTGAAGTGAAAGAAGCATTTGGGATGTTTGATAAGAATAAGGATGGTTTTGTTGATGCAGAGGAGTTGAAGAGGATGATGAGTTCGCTTGGTTTGGTGGGACTGTCCGAACAAGAGTGTGAAAGAATGATAATGGTTTTTGACGATGATGGTGATGGGAGGATTAGTTTTGGGGAATTTGTGAAACTCATTGAAGAAAATGTTTATTGCTAATTAGTTAGGCTTTTAATTTGTTTTTGGTTTGATGTGATGAACACCATTGTAGATATGATGAAGGTTTGTGTTTTTTTCTTTTTCCCTTTGTTGGTTGGTTTTCTTAATCTATATAACAAATAATAAGGAAAATGCCACGAATACCCACACCCAAATCAAAATAGCATGAGTTGTTATTTTCATTTCAAAAATGCAATTATACCCACACAGACATTTTTGTCCCTAATCTGCACTTGCAATGAGTAGACAAAAACCTGCAGCTTGCTTGGAGGGCGCGTGAATGCTACAGTTCAAATTCTCATGCATACCCCTACTCCCATGCTCACTTGGACTTCTGCAGCTAGCTGGGGCAAATTCCCACGCCATGCATGCAGGACAACAAGGGTGATTGACATCCGGAATTTAGTGTTTAGTCACCTTGTATTTTTCTTTCGATTTTCTTTAACATGCTAGCTTAGTGTTTTGTCCTCTTTTCTCTGTTTACTTATTTTCTCTCCAAATCCATTTACAAGAACCGAACAAATTATTAATTAGGATATTTTTTGTTTTTCTCCATTTAAAATAAATAAAATAGGGAAATAAATAGAAAATAAATAACATATTTTTCTAGAAAATATATTTAATGGATCACATATTGATGATAAATAAATTAGAATGTAATATCTATAAATATTTAGAATGAAATGAATCCCATAAAAATAGGGATTTCAACCGTATCGCCCACTAACACTACGTTCCTATATTTATATTTGTCTCACAACTCTCACACGTTTTTGGACCGTGAATACTTCACCTTTACTCTAGAAACGTCTCTCTTTATGAGATTAGACTAAAGAAATTCAAAATTGCCACCACTCTCTTCTCAAGCTCTCCTTCGCACACTTCTCAACTTTAGAAACCGCCCTCAAGATCTTTTTACAAGCTCTCCAAGGTTGTTAGATTAATTAAGGGTCAAGTGCAAAAACCGACACCACTCTCCTTCGCACACTTTTTGTGAAGATCTCCGGCAACCTCTATCTTGTGAAGAGTTCCGACAACCTTTACCATGGTCGAATGACTGACAATATTGCTCGCGAGCAAGTTAGTAGATGTAGAATCCTATTTTTTGTAAATAAAAAACTAGGGTTTTTATCGTGTAGTAATGATCGGTGCTCTTATGATAGATTTATCTTAAACTTCTGTACTTTATTTGATATTTATAAGGTACATGGAATGAAAATATTTAATTTTAGGCACATGATTGGTTCTCGTATGTAGAGATGTTTTATAAATTAGAGTTTGTATTTATTATAAATATTGTAAGTTACAATTCACATATTATGCATAAAAATGATTATAATTTCTATTTTTAAGTCTTTAAAGTTCTATATCCCCAAATAAAATATCCGATATAGAATATATTAATTATACAGAGATATACGAGATCTAAATATAGAATAAATTTATTTTTATGATTCATTATATATATAATCCTTTTATATACTTAAATACTAAAATAGTATCTATATAATACAAATTTCAATATTAAAATATTAAATATATATATTCGAATGAATACATTTTATTTTAAGTTGAAGTATAAAACTAATATGTTTTACGGATTTACTTATTAGTATAATTTTATTTTACATTTATAAATTTTATAATGTAGTATACATATTTTTTAGTATAATACATTTAAATATATTAGTACGGATTTACATATTAATATATATAACATAGTATTTATATATTTTAAAGTATTAATATATTTTATTTTAAAAGTCTATCAATATGATAGAATATATTTTATTATAATATAATACATTTAAATATATTAGTACATATTTATATATAAATATATATAAAATAATTGAAATATGTATTAAAATATTTGATCTAAAATTTAATTTTATAATAATATAATACATTTCTTTATATTAAAATACATTTAAATTTAGATAATATATTTCTTTATAATCTAATACATTTAAATTTATAAAAATGCATCAATACATTGAGTCCACGTTAAAAAATAATATTTTAAATTTATATATTATAATATATTAATACAATTTTAAATGTATTTATGAATGTTGATTTATTTGAAATGCTTGGAGACTTTTGCATCTTTGTGAAAAGATATAATTTTAAAATACGTACTAGTTTGACTATTGCTCGTAGGAAACTATATATCTCCGTAAAAGATGTGTTTTATACTGATTTATGTTTATTATAGAGATATACTACTATATGATAGCGAACTAATATGGATTTTTTTGTTACTACGTTCACGCAGAGGCAATGGTCTTTTGTGAGGTACTCAACCATATCGGATAAGTCTCAGATCATGATTCATTACAAGTGGGATGTGATCTCACTCATTCACGAGACACTTACGGCACTTGGTGGCGAGACCCTCTATGAACAATTTTGTGAGACGAGCCCTTTCGGGCATTTAATGGAATGGGAGGGGAGTGTCAGTGCAAGCAAATGCCTCCACCAACTAATGTGACGTGAGATTTGGTACGGTGATGATGAAGCGACTAACACTTGGTTCCACATCATGGACCACAATCTCAAGTTTGGTCCAGAGGAGTTCGTTCTGGTCTCGAGGTTGATGTTTG
This sequence comes from Lavandula angustifolia, assembly GCA_028984105.1. Classification (NCBI taxonomy): domain Eukaryota; kingdom Viridiplantae; phylum Streptophyta; class Magnoliopsida; order Lamiales; family Lamiaceae; genus Lavandula; species Lavandula angustifolia. The sequence goes on along the minus strand of CM054808.1, from coordinate 9,895,944 downwards.
GGGGTTCGGCATTTGACCCGACAATCAATCAAGATGCTTCAACGGTCCATACGAGGGCACTATTTTGTGGCGACCGTAGACTGAAAATATCCGAGTTGGAGGACATTTTCATAACACACTCGGTGAACGGTGCTTTGGTAGCCGACTATGTAAAGGTTGCAAATATTCTGATGTTGCACCTACTTGTCTTAGGTGTTCCGAGGCCGAGGCTCATTGATGATTGTGTTTGGGTATTAGCGGACAACCTAAACGAATGGAAAGTATTCCCTTGGGATGCGTATTCATACCGGGCATTGCTTCACTACAAGCAATTCGTCCCGCACACTCTAGCACGACGCAAAGTGTCGTATGTTTTCAACGGGCATCTAGTCCTTACAAGCATGGGCGTATGATTGCATCCCAAAATTTGGGAGGGTTTGTACTGACTTAGTTAACCGGAATGCACATCCACGTTTGTTGAGGTGGAGATTTCCCACAGTGAGAGGGAGCTTCGCGGCTTCTTCTATAACCAGATAATATGTCTCTGCAAATACTTTATATTTCTTTTTGTAATAATAGTAAAAACCAAACATTATGTAATACGGGTATATTGTAAAGAACTATGTATTACATAATGTAAGTATGCAATAGGTAATTGTTATCTAAAATAGCTCTCTCTATATATTGCATATTTCTCTATAGTTGGAATGCGGAGCAATGATGGAGGAATATGCGGAGATGTCGAAGCCGTATTATTTGAGCACGCTGCAGGGCAAGCCACTTTGGGTGCTGTACAGGGAGCGAGTAGTTATTCAGTTTACATCCGAGTATTCAAGAGCGATGGGCATTCCTCATCTACGTGGCCCTGCAGCACCCCACTCCCCGCCTGCCTCAGCACCGGTCATGCAAAGACGCTCCGGATGAACTAGGGTCGCGACTACTTTGGAAGGGTCTAGTAGTCTTGATACCTGATAGGAATTTTATTCGCAAGTGTACGAATTAAGTCCTATTGTAGTAATATATCTCGGAAGACCAAGGTCGAACCACATGGACAACGATTTCTCTAATTAAATCATATTCTAGTAATATAAAACAAGTAACCTAATTGTGATGATTATGTTTAAAATGATAAACACTAAAATGAGATGAAAACAGATGAGAAAGAACTAGGGGCGTCGGGCTATGATTAGGAATCCAATCAACCTATTGATTATGTTCTTCAATTATCCTACGACATGCACTCTATTATATCTTAAACAATCTCTCGATTCGGATAAGACGTGCTCGCATAATGCTATATCTACTCTCGTGATATAGAAATTAAACGAACCCATTTCAATTGTAGGTGTTAAGCATTGAAAAGAAAAGATAAGAAGAGTTCTCAATCTCTATATCGAATCTTGTTCAAAGGTTTCCTTCATTCTCCAAAGGTTGCAGATGAATTCTTCCCTCCAAGTGTTGATGATTTTCTGTCTAAGAATCTGTCCATTTTTTTTTCTCCTCAAACCAACTCCCTCTCCTGTCCGTTTTCTTTATCTCCCAAAAACCCACTCCTTCTCAAAAACTGTCGTGGAGTTTTTAAATTTTAATTGGGTTCCAATGTATTTAGTAAATAAAGAAAAGCCCAATTATTCCTTTCACAATCAGCACACGTTTTTTTCATTTTTTTCTTCTTCGTCCGACTTTCATCCCGACATTCACTCCGGCATTCAATCCGACATTGTTCAATAGTGGTTTTGGTTCTTTTCTTTGTTTTCTTCAACTTTTCCATATGAAAGCTTTACACTTCTAGAACACCTATCAAGATCCAAAAATTACAAAATAAGTAGCAATCTTGTTCAAAAGTAAAGATTATTAATACCAAAACACATATTAAACAATGCCAAAATTATAGTCTATCAAAACCTAAGATATGACTCCGTGAGAGAAATTTTTTTGGAAGAAGATAAAAAACTTTTTCTCAATGAACAAGTCGGACAGGAAGTCATCGGATGAGGGAAGACGCTCGCACCCCCCAGATAGTCATGTCGAGGAGTCTCGTCGACACTCGGTTTCACATGATGAATTCGGTCATCGACATTCCGATTCTCACGGGATGTCCGCTTCTCGACATTCAATTTCGCACCCTGAGGAGCACAGCGGAAAAGCGTGGTCACATTCCAGATAGTCCGAGCATGCCCATTCGGGTTCTCGTCGAGTAACTCCGCATGCATCTATTGATCGGGTTGACCCATTTGTTGATTCTGTCACGGATAGTAGCGACTCTTCCGTGGCATCCGAGGCCCGCGCGAAGAAGTTCCATGACTGGTCCGAGGCGCGTACCAAAAGGTTCCATGAACCTTTGCATCTGCCATACCATGAGGCCGCCCATCAGTATGCTTCTCCCAATCCGGACTCAGAGGTAAGCTTTTAGTTCTCCATATAAGCTTTGTGATACGAATTTCTGTAGAAATATATGAATGTATTATGAAGAAGGAACACATGGAAGTGATTTATACATGCTATTAAATGGTTATCCTATATTAGTTTATGGTTATACGATGCAGTGATTGGTAAATGCTATTAAATGTTGTCCACGTGTATTAAGAGGCATGCATGGAGAACTTTGATTAAGCTATAGAGGCCTATGATGTTTATTTGGTGTAGAACGAATCTAGTGTATTTAGTAAATCATATTACTAATTATTATGGCTTATAATTCATTTTGGAACTATGATGAAAGTATAGATAAGTAATATGAAAGTACGGAGAACTAATATGAAATTATTGAGAACTATGTACATAGTATGTAGACATAAATCGTTTTATGACTTTTACGTTTCTTTTGTAGGATCAGGCTGAAGATTAGTCTGTCCGCGGTGATGATTTCACTTCTTCATCTACACTTATATTGTCTCCAATTGCAATTGAACCGTTAAAAAGTTGTGGCCACGGAAGATGCCAGGATCCACCGAAGATGTGGAAAGGGAAAAGAGAAAGTCGTCGTACAAGATGAGCCTAGTAGTCCACGTGGAAGTGGAATGCACACGAAAAGACCTTCTCGTGCTATTACGTCGCCTTTTGTTACTCCGAAGAGGAATCTCTCCCTTTACCTCGGCGATTGATCTGTGATTGGGTTCAAGGAATATCGGGCGTGGCGTCGCGGACACAACAAAATTGCTGAGCACGTCTACACAGAAACGGGATATCACTTGCAACACTCATGGTTTGATACTCTTGAAGATGTTTCGAAGATGTTTACTCATGATATGATCGAAGTGTATTTTGGTATGTTGAGGAGACAATTGAAGAGGGTCTACTACACGGTGTGCGGAGTGGCACAACTCTCATTCTGCCAGTACAATTTTGGGTTAGTACGTAATGTTTAACCTTATCTTGTTTTGCGATCAAAATGCTAACAATAATGTATTGCTTAAATGCAATATTAGTAGGAGAACTGCGGCTGGAACACAGATGCATGGGACTTCTAACTCGTTGAAGGAAGCTGCAAGAGCATGAATACGTAAGTTATATCTTTGAATTTTATGCAAAGTGCGAGATATACGTGTTTAATGCATAGAACTAAGTTGTGTTCGACACTTTTGTAGCTCATCCTTGTATGTTTCGTCAGCGGTGATCACTAGGTCACCGTGAGAATCTGTCTGATAACATGGGTTTTAAAGGTGTACGACTCGCTCTGGGCGATTTCAGGTGAGGACTATCGGCGGATGCGGACTGAAAGCTTACAACCGATCACATGCATGATGTACAGATTGTTCGATCACAACCAGTACTTCGAATGGATGTATGGCTATCCTCGACAAGAAGCTTGACGTTAAATGCAATTGGAGGTTTTCATTGGAGCCTAGTTTGCACAGAGGGACCAAATCAATTGTGGTGTATACGCTTGTTGTCTGTGCATCGGTTGATAAACGGCTTGTCGACGACATAATTGGTTCAGAATGAGCTCGATCTTTGGAACATACGACGTATAATGGGGATGCGAATTTGTTTCATGTGGGTGGTACAAGAAACAGATAGTTAAGATTTCATTTTTAATTCTGCAATACGTATGTATAGATATTTTAATATGTCTCCGTTGTTTCGAAAATACTCAAATTTAGACGGCAATATATGTTCGTTCTGTTGAGATCTATGAAACTCAAATTAAGAGTTTTATTCTGTAGTACAAGTATGTTAGTTCTCTTACATTTTGTTTAAACACATGCGACATTGAATATTTACATGCATGAACAAATATAATACTCCCTCCATCCCGGCTCATGTGACATAATTATTTTCGGCACGGGAATTAAGAAAGTGGGTGATAAAGTATGAGAGAGAAGTAGATGATAAAGTAAGAGAGAAAAGATGAGTGAGATTGCGAGAGAGTAATTGATAAAGTAGGAAAGAGAAATAATAAAATAAGAGAGATAAATGATTAAAGTAGGAAAGAGAAATGATAAAGTATGAGAGAAAATTGATAAAGTATGAGAAAATTTATGATTTTTTTAAAAAGTTATTTCCATTTTTAGAAGTGTGTCACTTGAGACGGGACGCCCGAAATGGAAAGTGTGTCACATGGAGTGGGACGGAGGGAGTATTAATTTAACAGAGATTTGTGCATTGAATATGGAGAACTATAAATCCATATTGTTTATCCTTACATATAACAACATTTTGGATCAAAGTTCTGCGCTTAGACTTCGTAGATTTCACATTCATGTATTCAAACATCGAAAAGATATAGAGAAATAAGATCACACTCTGGAGGGACAAGTCCTCCTGGTATGGCCATGCTCTTTACTGTTGGGATTTTGTATACCGGAAGCAGTTTTTATGGTTGTATACAATGTACTTTTGTCATTACCACTATTTTATTCTCTTATCTGATAAATATATATATTTGCACATGTAATCTTTTATCTTGTATAAAAGTTAGATTTGTATAGTGTGTCGGGTATCATAGAAGACTACACAAATTAGTTGAACTGACAAGATATAAATAGTTATCACAACTGAGACAACTTAAGGATAAGTTGTCGGTTTAAGCTGCAGTTTAAATAAGAAGTGGCTTGTCTTGACTGCTTGTCTTTACTGGTACACTTAAGGTGTGGTGTTTTGATGAATCATAGAGAGATGTGTTCTCCTGACTGACCTTAGTAGAGAACCAAGATCTCGGTGACTTAGTTAGTCTTAAGCTTGGTAAGACTTCAACTGAGTGCATTTGACAATCTATCACTTTGACCTACTATGGTGAACGTCATCGCGACTGGATCTACGTATCTTGGGTGTTAGTAGTTATTTTTGGCTCAGGCTGGTTGTCTGTATCTTGCAACCGTATTCTAGTAAAATGGGTTGATAATATCCCCTTAGGAACTCGTAAGGATTAACACACTAAACCCGACCGGTTGATTACATGAATGTAATAAGATGTTAATTAATTTAAGTTGTTAGTGAGCTTAATTAATTGACGGATATTTTTTTCTTGAGTACAGAGATCAATTAAGTCTAAAATACATGCTCATGCTCAAGTTGGGATAAAGGGGTAAGTCAGCACGGATTCTCTAGTGGAATGAATCTGTGTTTATTAACTAATTTTGCTTTGGCTGAGCATAGATAATTAATTAATTTGAGCTCCGACTTTATTTCTTGTATAGAATCCCTGGTCTGGCCAAATTAGTTGTCTAGTTATTTATTTTCTCTCAGAAATCATTACTAGTGGATTATTGCATTTTGTATTATTTGATAATGTTATTTATTTGGAATTAATTGGTTGAGCCAATTAATTGATAAATAAAAGTAGCCAGTAGATTAATTAATTATATTCTACCTCTACCTCATTTGTGCTGCAAAACTTAGTGACTTCAGTCACTAACTTCTCGAGCTACATAATCATCTTCCATATCAAGCACATCTACCTCATTTGTGCTGCAAAACTTAGTGACTTCAGTCACTAACTTCTCCCAACCTTCATCTCTCATTTCTTGCAAACGTGTTTTTGCTATCTTAACAAGATTGATTGCACTAACAATATCTTGATCCTTCTTTTGTAGCACTTGAGATAGGTCATGTGTAATCCCCAATATTTGCTTCATAAGATGCAACACAAAAACAAACTCAAATTGACTTGTAACTTCTAACATATCCAAAGCTTCAGCTCTTTGAAAACCATCACTACCATTGGTACCAACATACTCAAGAACATCAAGAACAGAAGAAAATAAATGCATCAAGTTGATGAGTGTACCGTAATGAGAACTCCAACGAGTATCGCCAGGACGCTTCAATGTCATTTCTTGATTCAGTCCACTTCCCGTCTTAATTTCATCACTTGCAATGCCTTCAATGACCTTCTTTCTTTGTTTCTCCAAGAGCAAATCAGTGCGCTTACAAGAACCTCCAACAACATTGCATAAACGGCTGACAGTATTAAAAAATGACCCCACACTTGGATGATTTTTAGCAACAGCAACAATTGTCAACTGGAGTTGATGTGCGAAACAATGAACAAAATAAGGATGAGGATTCCTCTTAAGTATCAAACTCTTCAATCCATTAAATTCGCCACTCATATTGCTTGCACCATCATATCCTTGACCTCTCAAACTTGAAATGCTTAGCCCATGTGTTGATAACAAATAATCAATACCCTTCTCGAGTGAGGCTGCACTAGTGTCTCTAACATGAACAAGACCAAGAAATCGTTCGATGACGCATCCTTTCTTATTCACATAACGTACAACAACACTCATTTGCTCTTTGACGGACACATCTCGACATTCATCAACACCCAGAGCCAGAGCCCAGAGGTGAGTTACGTGAGTACCATTTCGTCGGCGAGTAGAGAGAGAAATTGAGGAGAGACAAAACTACATAGTTGAGAGTTGAGACAGAAAACTACATAGTTGAGAGTTGAGACAGAAACTTGGAAGAGTGGAGACTGGAGACGAAATGAAGTTGAGCGCGTAATTCTTGATTCTTCAATTTTACTTTTACGTTTTCCCCCAATTTCAATTCTTCAATATTTTATAATTCTTGTGCTGATGATAATTTGTTTCTAGTGCTTCTAGATTGTGGATTGGGCCATACGTCTATACTCATATGGGCCTTGCAAGGGTTTTGGTCTTTTGGACCAAGATTTTAACACTAATTAAATCAAATTAGATTTATTAGTTTAAAAACCTAATTAAAATATTAAAATGACTATATTAATCCTATTATTTTTCAAAATGCCCATGGGGGCACTGGCCCCCACCAGCCCCCATGTGGCTACGCCTCTGGGTATATATATTAGATTTGTTTTGCAGTTATTAATCTTCAAAGAAATTTATGGACTATCATTTTGGAGAAAAGGATACATCAAGGTACCCTTTGAGATTAAACTTCTTTTAATTATTATAATCGATACTCGTGTATATATATCCATAATGCGATCTATCTACTCAGTATGGCATGATTGATTGTTCATGATATATATATATATATATATATATATATATATATATATATATATATATATACCATGATGAAGATTTTCTTGCGAGAGTAACAATATTTGATGTCAATGTCCTACTTGAGACTAAATGAACCAAAGCACATTAATTCCTGTACATTAACACCATTCTTAATCAATCTCAGTCCAAAACTCCAACTTCACATTCCATTAAAATAACCATTCATCATATCATTTTCATTACATCTTGTATTAGAATTCAGATCAAGCCTTGAGTGTCTGAATTATGGTGTTGTGCCATGGATCGGACAGATGCTGCACCAGGTTGTCGAAAGGCCCTTTTCCAGTCACATTGTGCTGAATAACAAATCCCAAGAATGCCAACATAGCTAGTCTCCCTGCAAAAAAAAGTGTCAGCACAAAATCACGCGTATCGAATGACATCATGTAGTCGGGCCGCTTACCGTTGGCGATCTCCTTCTCTTTGGCCTCGAGAGTCGGGCCGAAGTTGAGGGGGTTGAAGATGCCACCTGGGTACCCAACCTCATTCGGAGGCAAGCTGTAGCTCTTGAAGATGGGGTCTTGGTTCACACTTCCCGGGTTCTTGATGTCTTGCCACCTCCGGATCTCCACGTAGTGGAAAAGGATGAATTCGATCACGAATAGGGTCGACGAGGAGGCGAAGTACTCTTCCTTTCCGGCATCGTACCACTTAGGAACGTTGATGATTCCGATCGATGTTAGGACTTCCGGTAATAGCATTCCGGCGACTCCCAACATGGCCCACCGGCCATTCACGAGCTCGGCCTGGACGAACCACTTCAGGTTCTCCGGGTCCTCAGCTAGTCCCAATGGGTCAAATCCGTTGTCTCCTGGAAGACTGTCAGAGGCGGATCAAAGATTAAGATACATGGGCGAAATAAAAAAGGACAAAAAATTATACACAAAAAAAGGGATTCTGCATAATAATGTAGTATGACTCGATTAAAAAAGCGGGCGTACCTGCCGTCAAGATAGCCGGGGGAGGCCAATCCGGGGAGCCATTCACCTTTCTTGGCTTCAACCTTGAAAGATTTAAGGGATGAAACCGCTGGCCTAACTGAGACCGCCTGGCTCAGTCTCCCCGAGGATCCGGTTAAGAACCGGGTTCTGGAAGCGCACGGCCGGAGAATGGCGGCGGAGGCTTGTGTGGTGACTGTGGCCATTTTCCTCCGACCTGCAAGAATGAGGCTATGGGAGTTTCTTTGATTATGGTTATGTGATGTAGAAATGATTATTTTGTGCATGCATATGTATTTCCTTTCTGTGTTGCATTTGTGGTGTTGGTTTGAAGTTGGATTGCGACCGTTAGTTGGGAATATATGGAGATCTAACGGTTGTATTTTAGTTTTGAAGTTTGGGATGGCCAATGGGAATCAAGTGCTCTTATCCTTATCTTTGTTGGCATATCCATAAATCTATTTCTTTGATGTAGTTGGCGCTTTGAAGATTATGGGGGACCCTTTTTCATGTTGAGGTGGATTTAATAGTTAATATCTGAAGAAAGATCTTGCTAACGTGGAATATACAGTTAACCCATAGATTCTTGACGCTTGTCAATTTGAAGTTTATGTGGATGGTCATTACAAGGCAAAATCCTTCTTCTTGGCTGATACCAAAGTTTTTAATCGTACATAGACTTTTTTTAGGAAAATAAAGCATTTTAAGAGTATTAATTTGTGTGTGATAAAGGGAACTCGTAGCGCCAATCTTAGGTGAGTAGGATAAATGCAAATCATGTGAGAAATGTGAAGGGCTAAAATGTAATATTCTGTTATAGTCCCGTGATCTTGATCGTGTGACCGGTCCACTTTGCAGGGAACTGGAGCTCACTTGAGGAAGAGTGACACCGGGCGTCTTCTTCGATCTCCCTATGGTGAGAGTGGGAAGATATCGACGGTCTTAAGGCAAGGAAAAGATATATGGTTGTAATAGCTAGGGGTGTAACGGTTCGGTTCGGTTCGGTTCGACTTTTTATGTATTTTAGGAACCGAACCAAACACATAGAAATGGTTCGGTTCGGTTCGGTTTGATGGGTTTTTCAATATCAGAACCGAACCGAACCGAACCGCTTATAAATGGTTCGGTTCGGTTTATCGGTTCACTTTTTTATTTTTTTATTTATTTTTTAAATCTTAAATAATGCAAGAATAATAGTTTATAAGATGTCACTCATTCCGAACTCATAAGTATGAGTTGTTACTTCTTTCTCTTCATTTGTATAGAATAGAATTGATCTAAACTTAAATCTAATATCTAAATCCAACAATATTCTCATATAAGAAAGACAAATATTAAATAAAAAAATTAAAAAATAGGATATTAGTTCGGTTCGGTTCGAACCGTTCAAAAATTCTTGAAACCGCGAACCGAACCGAATGTAAACGGTTTCTAAAAAATAAACTGAACCAAACCACGAAACCGAACTGAACCACATTTTTCGGTTTGGTTCGGTTCGGTCCGACCGGTTTCGCGGTTCGGAGCGGAACCACTTACACCCCTAGTAATAGCTATAGTAGTGCTGTAAGATAGATAAAACTAAAATAATTCTTCGGATGATCTTTATTACATAAGCAATGTGACTATAAATAGAAGAGGACTACTAACAACTTCCTAATATTAATCAACTGACTAACCACAATATCAGCTAACCTATTCTCGACAAATAAGGAAAGAAGACTGACTAAGCTAGACTAATGGATAGACTAATTTAATTGAACAACCACAAGATTCATCCGAAAGACTCAAGACCCCAACAACTACTTCCTCATTACTCTCCTTGACGGTAAACAAGACCCAATTTTATTGCGATATCTTCCATTATTTCCTAAACTTCCTCTTCTGAATCTTCCTCCAAGTTAACCCCCAACATCGTCAAGTCCCTACGAATGCTTTCCAAACTCTCCTCCTGCAGCATAAAATTATCCCTCACAATTTCCTCAACCGCTTTCCTCTTGGGCCTTCGAACATACGTGTGCTGAAATGGTTTGCTCGGCCCCGCACAACCGGACCCTAAGGGGCCCGTAACATTACTCCCCCCTGCGAGAAGACGACCGACCTCGGTCGCGATTGTGGGATACTTGGCCATCAACACGTCGGCCTGCTCCCAAGAGGCTTCAGCTGGAGAAAGTCCCTTCGAATGTACTAAAATATGACACTTACCATTAACATGGCGATAATCCAGAATAGCCTCAGGCTCAGGAACAACCTCTCCCAAAAGCAGTTGTGGCAGGGGAGGAGGCACCCATGGCGGCTCGCCGTTATAAGGCTTCAACTTACCCACATGGATGATGTTGTGAATTTTGGAGGACTCGGGCAATGCCAACTCATAAGCAGAGCCAATCCTATCTAGAACCTGATAAGGACCATGATAGCAGGGCGCCAACTTTTTGTTTAGCCGGGCGGCGACAGAGAGTTGTCGATAAGGTTCAAGCTTAA